>CAIGRH010012219.1:0-22888 GCA_903798295.1 Fraxinus nigra | reverse complement strand
AAAATCACCAGCACAAGCTGAAAACATCAAAATCATTTTTTAACAAATCACAAACAAATGTACAATTATAAGCAAATAGAAAACTCCCTTCTTTAAAAAACCCAATTGCATAAACCTAAAGAAAAAAGTGCTTCTTTTATTTTTTTCCTTTTTTTTTTGGGTTCATGAAATGTTGGTAGTATAATACCAGCTCTGCAAGATGTAGGAGGATCCTTCTAAAGATCTTTGAGCTCCTTCATGATCCATCAATAATTTGAAGAATGCTTGGAACTTCAAACTTGGAGCCTGGAGGAAGCCGGACGCGGCTCAGACGGGAGTGGGACTTGGGAGAGTCGGGAGTGAAGTGAATCGTTGTTACCCCCTTTGTCTGTTGAGTGTTTTAGGTTAAAAAAAATATATTGGGCCAAAATGGTTTGGCTGGGCCTAACCAAAAAAGAAAAAAAGGGAGGGCCAAAAAATGAGCCCCCCTCCACTTTTGGGCGCGAGCCTCATCCGCCTCGGCCCAAAACGGGCTCTGCTTAGCCTTTAAGCACGATGTAAAGATAGCGATAATGAGTGAGGGAATATACAGAATGATTCTTCTACATACATGTACACTACTTTAGCTAAAAGTTTCCAGCTTCGATAATAGAGAAGTAAAAGAAAAAAATAAAATAAAATAGTACACTAATGAGTCATGACTCAGTGCATATCCTTGGACGTGTTGGCTTTCATTCAATTATATTTTTGCTGACATTATTTATATTATTTTGTGATTATCAGGGCATTGAACAATGTATTATGTTTTGGTTATCGGATGAGCTGTTCTAAACATATGGTTTAATTAATCTGAAATGAAACTTGTGTTGCTAGCTAGTAGTTCTAAAAAGTTTAGGGCTTGTTTGACGTAGATTTTTTAAGAATAGATTTTGAAAAGTAAGGAAATGCTAATTTTTCATCTCGACAACTAGTCGAAATCTCCATCATCCAGTGATATTCTTTCTGTGCAATTAACCTGATTTTACTTGTCAAATAATTTTCCGTGGGGTGACCATTTGTAATCAAATATGTGTTTATTGTGACTGGTTGTGACCAATTATGTGCTAATTGTAACCGATTGTGACTGGTCATGACTTGATTACATACCGTGTCACAATTAATATTGATTTGGTCACAGACAGTCACACTAAATACAAATTTGGTCACAATTAGTCACGAATGACACAGACAGTCACACTTAATACAAATTTAGTCACGGATACACGTTAGTGACTTGCTATTTTTAATTTTTTAAAATTTTTTGCAAGGTAGGGGTAGGGTGGGTGGATCCATCGGCAGAATATTGTCGGACTTGCAACAATTATCAGAATCGGAGTAGTCGCCGGAATAAAGCAATGGCGGTAGGGTCATTGGAAAAGTCGTCAGATCGGTCACCGGAAAGTTCTCGGACAGGTCGTCGAAAAGTCATCGGAATAGTCCCCGGAGCGGTAGGGGTGGTGGAGGTGAGGATTATTAATTATATTATATTAGAATTAAATATTTAATAATAAATTGATTTAAATTTATTATTTCATAAATTAAAATTTAAAAAACACCTGATTTTTGAAATTTAAATTTTATTTTCTTATTTTTGAAATAGTAATACTTAATACCTATTTATGGATTGTTCCCATATTTTTATATCATTAATCAATTTATAGCATTATTCCATTCTGACGAGTCAAACCAAGCTACTCATCATTCCACCACCTCCTCCTCCGCCAGTTCCTCAACACGGAATTTCACGGCAGTTCCCACCACCATCGTTCGCGCATGAGTGCTCATCTTTCACCATGGCCAGCGCATCGCTGAGGAAAAAATCTATGAAGCGATCATCGTACCTCACTAAGTCCAGTGGCGATTCGATGGCGCATTCTACGCCGTCGTTTTCTCTGAGAAAGTTCTCTTTAGTCATTTCAGCTATTTCTATTTTGTGCGTTTTTGTTGTACTGGGCATTTTGTCGAGCACTCAGAGCGTCTTTGGAACAAAACCTCCATCGGATCGAATTTACGCTATCGAAGTGGTCAATGAGTTCCCCCACGATCCTAATGCCTTTACTCAGGTCCATTTCACGTCGATTTGAATCTGCCTATTTTTATGTTTGTTGGATTGAACGTTTTTGTACTCGAATGAATTACTGATAGGTAAAAAGTTTCTTTTTTGGGGCGTTAATTGCGACGTTTCTTTTAGTAATTTTATGCATATTTTGTCGCACTTGCATTTTCTAGTCTTTTTTTCCTTATTTTTGGGCCTACATGAATGTTGATGCCGGTAATGTGCATAGGACATTTGCATATGGGTAACTTTAAGCCTTGTTCGGTTTGGATCGTTTGAAGATAATTTGTAGATTTGGATTTAGAAAAATGATAAAGAAAAATAATACGCAATCGGTCCTTTTGAGCTTCAGAACAATAACCTGGAATCAGTTTTTTTATTGTAACAAACATCCAACTGAGAGTTTTGATTATCTGCTTTCTGGATCTGATTAAAATCGAGTAAATTGAATGAATACTCATTGAGCTTTAAACTTGCTACTTACTCATTCATCAATAATGGGTTACTCAATGCTATTCATCTTTCCATATAATTATCCATCCGCCACTTATTTAACTATTATCTCTCCAAATGGATGGAAAAGCACACGTGGCAAACATCAATCTTACATGGCGTGCTAATGGAGTTAACCATGTGCATGTCACCAAAAAATCTCAACCAAACACGCTTTTATCTTCCTCAAATCAAAATCCCCAATTCGAAGCTCTAATTCCAACCCCCCTCTCTCCCAAAAAAAGAAATTCCACTTAGAAGACACCGGCCCTCAGCTCCTCTGCAGACCTATTAATTCAGTGGGTCATAATAAGAAAACGGCCCGGCCAGCAGTGCACCCAGTGGGAGCTGCATGGATGAAGGTAGAGGTGCCTAGCATCGTCAGTGTGAAGGAGGTTGCTCATTTTGCATATGAACAAGAAGAGCTACAATGGCTGGATGATAAAATGTCCAAACAATTACCCAGCCGGCGGTGCACCCACTCTATGATGCTACTTGCCCATATCTTAGTACTGTTGTCACATGTCGGAAAAATGGACACCAGAAATGCCCCACTGATTTCAGGGGCCAATTTTGAAGAAGGAAATTTGATTTCAAATGCTATGGGTTCAAGAAAGGGTTTCAAGAGAGAAATGTCGTGAAAATGGTTTTGGAGAAATTCCAAGTTGTCAAGATTTAATGACATGTATTTGTTGAGTTTGATTTTTGTTTAAATGTGTGTTTTTCCATTCATTTGGAAAGAAGAGAGTTAAATGAGTAGTGGATGGATAATTATATGAAAAGATGAGTGAGCATTGGGTAACCCGTTAAAGATTAGTGAGTAAGTAGTAACACTTTTAAAATTCAATGAGTGTTCATTAAATTTACTCGATTAAAATCAGATAAAAATACCAGATGGGCTTTAGTTTATCAGTCTGGATATAACCTCAATTTGTTTGTTTGCTCAAGTGGAATTAGATGAAAGTCATATTTAATGCTTTATTCTTCTACATTTGATTTTAATTTAGTGCTTCTCCAAGGAGTTGCAAACCATGGATTTTAAATCTGAAAGTTGTTTCTCTGCTTGGAGATTAACAATGTCCATTTGTTTTCAGGGGCTTCTGTATGCAGGAAATGATACGCTCTTTGAATCAACCGGACTTAATGGACATGTGAGTTAGCATCTTATTCGACTTGATAAAATATTGATATGTGGCATCAATCCAGTTCCCATGCTAGTGCTTATTTTCTCTCTCACATATTGCTTCAAGTTGTGTAAATTTAGTTCTTCCTGATTGTCACATGTTGTGCGTGGTCTTGATGAAACCTAAAAGACAAGGAAGGTTCCAAAACATATGATGCTAATGCACTGCCCCAGACATTTTTTCTATTTTCATTTGCTGGATGCATTTACATGCCTATATTATTGCTTACTCATGAACGATAAGTTTATCTACTAGTTATGCATTTAAGTTTTCCTACTTTCTAATTGCAGTCGTCAGTTCGGAAAGTCGCTCTTCGAACAGGGAAGGTACCCAATTCTAGATTTTAGCATCTCAACTTTGTTCAAAATTAAACTCGATGTCTGCACTGCTGTATAAAATATTTTCTTCTTACTGAATGTAGTTTATATGTAAGCCTCAGAAAAAGATACATCCCAGCCCCATGGATATGGCTACACATACTTGTATTGGAATAATTTGCTGTTTCTACATTTACAGGTTGAGGCTATTCACAAAATGCAGAATTCTTATTTTGGGGAGGGTTTAACTCTTATTGGTGAAAGGTCTGTGAGAAAAATTGTTTTTGTTTTAAATCTTATTTTCTTTATTCAGTAGAAGCATTTAAAGATTAAATGTTATGTAGGTAAAATATAGACATACATAGGGAAAGAAAGAAAGTTTATTGTGAGCATTCTGGATCTGTAGATCTGTGGCTTCATTGTCATTTATTATAACGGACTTACGTTTTAACTGTGTTTTTCTAAGATTTTGTGGTCGTGTATACCTTTTAAAGAATCGGTTTAATTACATTAACTGCAAAATCTAAATTGGTTGATTCTTTTACAACAAAGTTAAATAGTCATATTTCTAATGTTGTAATCTCATGTACTTTTGTAGGTTGTTTCAAGTTACTTGGTTGGAGAAAACTGGTTTCATATATGACCGTAATAACTTGAAAAAAGTTTGTGCTTCGCCCTTTTTCCCTGTTTATATATTCTCCTATATATATTTGTGTCATTTTAATTTGATGACTTTTATGAAATCCAGAGCCTAAAATTCAGTTTAGTACTCTTAATTTCGTTTTATATGTGCTGAGTATACTCCAACATTGCATTGGTGATTTTTGGATGTTAACTTCTATCGCTATAGATCTCAGATTTTCAGAAAGTTTCTGAATTGCAGCTGCAAGACTAATTAAATGTCTTGTATATATCTGGGAACATAAGCTCTAAGTCATTATATTGTAAAAATCAGTTTTGCAATTATTTGTCATATTTAATCTTACAATTAATTTTGACAGCATTGGAGTCTATAATTGTAGATACCAGTCATATTCTTAGTGTATTTGTTTGCCTTAAGGTCTATAGGCTCTGTCTTGCTGCCTTATGCATTTGATATATGCCGTAGTGTGATCGTGATTAAAGCGGAGGAATTATATCCGTAGCATAAGTTAATCTTATAATTCTAGTTCATGTATTCAACCAATCTGATTCTAGCAAGCATTATGGGTTCTAATTGTTGGATTTATTAATGGTAATTTTGACAAAGGCTAGTCTCAATGCTGTGGTATTTCTTGGAGAAGCCTTTACTTCTGAATTCCTAGGTTATTCAATAGCAATATCGAATAGTCTTTGATCACGTTTGATAAATTCTGAAGTGGTTGCTGGCCTGTGTGTCTGATATTTTTCTGCATCGTCTACAGTTTAGGAAGTTCACTCACCAAATGCAAGATGGCTGGGGGTTGGCAACTGATGGGAAAGTTATATTCGGAAGCGATGGAACTTCAACCTTGTATCAGATTAACCCTCAAACAATGAAAGGTTTCCATTATATGAAATTTGAAGTGAATTTAGTTCGTCTCAACTTGTCCGTTAGGCCCATTTACGGCATCAACACCCATCGGACCTTCCCTTCTCTCTCTCTCTCCCCTCTCTCTCAGGGTGGAGAACTTGAATTCTTTGATAGTTACTCTTGCAATTGTTTCAAGGATGACTAGAAATTAATTGACTATGTCAGAACCTGCTAGTACATGAATATATGTATATTCTTCTTTTTTTCGGAGTGCATTTCTGTTCTTCAAGTGCAAGTATACATTGTTCACCGCATCATGAATATTCATTCTCCTATGGCATCTTCAATTAATTGGTCCATCATCTTAGTATGTTCTCTCAAATCAACAGTCATTGAAGCACACTCTGTCAAGTACAAAGGAGACGAGGTTCACTACCTCAATGAACTGGAGTATGTGAATGGTGAAGTATGGGCAAATGTTTGGCAGGTATGAAGACTGAATTTCTGCTTCATTTTTCTTGGACCATGTGATTATTTTTAATCATAGCATTTGCATCTTGATGGTGGTTACCACTTAGTTTTTTGTTGGTGAGGCTTGCTATTTAGATTGGAAATAGTTTTCAAAGATCATATTTGATGAAACTATCAGTACTTAAACATTAAATTGCATGATAAGCCACTCTAGTGAATTTTGTATTCCTAAGTAGATTTATGGTTTATTTTACAGTTGCTTCAAGGAAATAGGTACTAGCATCTTTTTGCTTCTGTGAAGAATATGAATAATTTCTTCATGTGTTCACTAACCTGATTTCTACCTTGACTGATATTCTTTTCCTTTGTTGAACCTTACTCGGATTAACTGTTTTCCCTCAATATGCAGACTGACTGCATTGCTAGAATATCAGGTAAAGATGGTGCTGTAATTGGATGGATTCTCCTTCCTGATTTGAGGTTCTTCGTTTACTCAACTTGCCTGATTTCACTGAATGCACATTCATTTTCTTCTCGACGTTTTCTTGGACAAAATTGTCTAATCAATTCTTAATGTGCTTTTAGGAAAGGGTTGGTTGCAGCTGGCAAAACGGTATACAACAACTATCTGAATAGTTATACTCAATTAATTTTACTTATAAGTCTAAGAATTTTCTTTTAACCCAATTTCAGAGCATCGATGTCTTGAATGGCATAGCATGGGATGAAGAAAGAAACCGTATTTTCGGTGAGTTCCATTATGTTCATATTGCTCGTACCTGATGGAATCATTTTTTTCAGCTTCTCGTTCTAAATACTCCATCTGTGTACAGTGACAGGAAAGCTTTGGCCGAAGCTATATGAGATAAAGCTTCATACTATGAAGACACCATTTAAGGGAGATATTAAACGTCTATGTATGCCTAAGCCAGCCCATTTCAAATAAAACATAGAAGAGAGGTAAATTGTGCAACTGTATAATTATCGTTCTCAAACTGTTAACAGGCGTATGGATATATAATTATGCACCTGTGATCACATCACATAAATCCTCTTTCCCTTGTTGATCTTGCAATGTAAAACATACATATTTGTGTACACGTTGAAGAATATTTAGATGAAATACACAGAGGTCGTGCTGATTTTTTCTAGTTGGGGTTCGAGAAGGAAATGAAACATGATTGCAAACTGTGAGTCAATCGGTATCCATTCCTGATGTGGAGCAACAGATTTCAATATTTTTGTATAATGGTTCTAGTTCTTGAGCAATTGGTCATTTTCGTGTTGTTTACTCTGTTATTATTTTGTTGCATCTTCAAACGTTGAAAACGAGAAACATTTTGTTTGGTACCGAAAGTTCAAATGCTAATTGATCTTAGAGATGTATTACAAGTACATAGGAGGCCCCAATAAGGGGGCACCATGTGTCCATTATGGACACTATTATGGCACCTCCTATGTACAAGAAGAATAACCCATAATCTTAATAAAAATGCGGGTGAAATTATGTTTTTGTTTTTTGCTTTTGCTTTGTACATTAGTCTGGTATCAAATAATTTCACTTGAATATTAACAAGTGTTGTGATATTGAAAAAGCATTTAAGAGTTTAATATTAAATCAATTTTGGTCCATAACACGGTATGTCCTGTTGTTATTTAGATGACTGTCGGATAGTCTCGAATTGTATAAGTAGCTTCTCTCAAAAACCAATGGCATGTCTGGTAAAATAATTTGTATAGCATGGACAGTATACAAAAAGTAAACAATAATGTTATTTAACACAAGTGGTGCTAGAATACCAGTTTATACATGGCATGTAGGTGATATTAAATAATTAGTCTAATTAAGATCGTGTTTGTTTTGGATTAAAATCAG
The DNA here is from genome assembly GCA_903798295.1 of Fraxinus nigra. Lineage (NCBI taxonomy): Eukaryota > Viridiplantae > Streptophyta > Magnoliopsida > Lamiales > Oleaceae > Fraxinus > Fraxinus nigra. The sequence goes on along the minus strand of CAIGRH010012219.1, from coordinate 14,982 downwards.
ATTTTAATCGAAGTAAAAGTCAAACAATCAATATTAACCACGTCTTTCATGGGTTTTACAACTTTTCAACTACACATTTCAAAAACTTCTATCATAATTTACTGAAAATTTAATTTTAATTGAATTTATTATGCGTTGCCACTTAAACTGATGCTTAGCACCAATATGATGAATAGTACTTACTAGTAAGTAAAAGATAAATACCACTAAATGGTCATTGCAAAATGCCCCTTCTAATAAATGGCTAATATTTTTGTGAAAATAGGCAAAAGAATGGTTATATCGACACCTGGTTCTGTTATAAGTCTACTACATTTCAATTACATTAATATCCCTAATTTTTACTTATTATTATACTTGTGCCTTTTGACTTTTTTTATCATTTTTTTTTTAATTACCAACCTTCCATTAAATAGTACATTGTGACTCCGCTTCCATCCAAAAAATCTTCTAATATGGCGTAAAAAGACTAATTTTTCCTTGTATTTTTTAAATGAGAAAAAAAAATAACAAATGTGTATAGTTAGCTCTCATTTTAAACAAAGTTGTTAGAATTTTTTGATGAAAATCCTCAGAGATTGTGCTAGTTAAAGGCAATTTTGAGGATTACGACATAGGTTAGACAAGGTTAAGAACTTAAGCCCTTGCCATGCGAAGATTAAAATCTTGATTCCTATACAAGTTAAAAGTTAACAAGTCGAACTGTTCCTATTAGAACTATCTTGAATAGTAGACCTTAAACAATTGAAAATGTCATAATTAGTCCAAATTTGGATACTAGCATGCCAGTCAATGGTCTCACAAAAATTAATACTCTTACAAACTTTCGAATGGCTCGTAAAATATATCAACTAAAAGGGTATAATTGACATTAACATATAAAAAGGCAATTTTACTAATTTCCCCAAATAGTGGCCATTTTCTTTCTTTTTTTTCCTATAGAGGAGCCAGAAAAAATGATAAGTTTAAAGCTCTATTGTCTTTGCTATTTTCAGTTTTTAATTTTCGAAAACACTAAAAATACATTTACTTACCTATTTTCAAAAAACGAGTTTAAAATTTACAAAAAAAAAACAGAAAGCACCAAGATTTTTTGTTCTGACAGCTTTCAATTAAAATCAAGCCAAAACTTCAAAAAACGAAAAACGGCCGAATTTTGCCAATAGAGGGATAGTTTAGTTGGTTGAGTCACGAATTTTTGGAAGGTCGCAAGTTCGATTCTGTTTTATTGCAATTCAATACAAATGAATTTTTCTTTCATATGCACAGTACAATATATTGAATAATCAGTTCTTCAATTTTTCAAAATTAGAAAGTAAACGCGTGTTTCATTATTTTATTTTTGAAAACAACTTTTTAAAAAAGAACGTGTTTTCGATAATCTCAAAATGGACATTCAAAACACAAAATTCAAAATGAATTCAAAACTCAACTGAAATACGAAGAAAACAGCTTTAGGGGTCCCATTCACTCCTGTTTCACCAAATGAGCTTGTGGGATGACCATAGAGGCAGCATCAAGGCACTGTGCGAATGCCGATTTGCCAAATACCAAGCCCAAATAAGATACCAATTAATCTCCTAAAAAAGCAAGTGAACCAAATAGCATAAATTGAGACCTAATTCAAATCAATCACACAAGATCTTGGCTTGATTTGGACAGAATCTTGTAGAAAGCAACGAAACTTCACGAGGAAGAGCATTAGAGCAAGAATTAAACATGTGCCGACCTATCAATAACTTAGTAATGAGCTGCAAAAATTGAATTAAATGCAGGAATGATGCATATACATAGAATAAAAAGCAGCATTCAACTACCAGGCCACATTGTGCCAGAGGCGTTGAATGCAAGCCCTCACTGACTTTCCCCCAAAACGAAAAACACAAAATCTGGTAGTAAGAATTATTAAGTTTAGCATGCACAGCTCAAAATTCCTCGGTAGGACAAAACACCTAAGCCAGAGCTCCACTCAAGGAAAAGAGTCCAAACACAGGGCATTAGACTGCGATAATGCGAACAGCGCCAGTAAAAAAATTGAATTCCTGAATATCACTTTTCATGCACCAACTAAATTATAATAAAGATTCAAATTAGAATTAGCACAAGAAACTAAGTTCTTGAATAAAATTCGAAAAAAACTGTTTCATGGGTCTTGAGAGGGTATCACGAGATGACGCAGAAATGGCTTAGACAGGCTAACACTAATGCAAGTCCTCACTGAATCTCGCACCTCAAAAAGATGCAATATCTGAAAGAATAATCAAGCATACCAAAAAGATTATATGAAGAGCTAGCTCAATTTGATCGGATGGAACCAAATAACAATGTTAATCGTGCATGAATGCCTGCTTCAAAATGTTTGGCATCACAAATGAACCACAAATCTACAGTAATACATATTTGTCAAACCTAAGGTGTAAAATACATTAAATGATGCCAATTTAGCAAGTCGGCAACGGACTCTGACATACTACATCTTGACTAAGTTGCAGAACTTCCAATGAAGCCCAGAAATTACTTTTGATTGACATTTTATAAAATTAATTCCCATATTCATACCATCTGAAATGGATACCCTAGGCGTTGGAATTGGTAATTTCAATATTCGTTCCATCTGAAATGGATATCCTAGACCATGGAATTGGTTTCTCCCCAGCAGTTAAATCTCACCATTTTCAACCATCCATGATCAAGCTGATAAGTAAGATGTATTTATCAAATAATCAAGTAAAAAATAAATAAATCGGGCAAAGGTTTCAGAATTACACAAGCATGACTTTAAAACCAATAAAGACAACACACATGTTTACACCTAAATTATAATAGAGTGAAATAATTTTCTTGCACATCCAAACCAGAGATGGATAATGGAAGCCAGCATCAAATATCAAATATGCATAGAAGCAAATCAAGATTACAGAAGAGCAGTTCCAGAACCTCAACTTTGTATAAAATCAAAATTATTTCTAAGCACACAATACATGCATTTGAACTCATAATGATCACAAATAAAAAAATACAAGTTATGAACAAAAAACTAATTCTACAAGTCTTAGAAAAGAACCGTGAAATCATAAAACAAAGGTAAGAACGCCAAACCTTAGCCTATACACATTTTACTTCCAATTTTCCAAAACAGAATCATCACACATTATACTAGTATAGTCTACCCTCCAAAGAATGAGAAAAACCCACGTTTCTTGGGTTCCTCCTCCATCATCACAGCCTTCATACTATCCTGCTCCACCAACCTCCACGCAGCCTGCTCGAATGCCAGCCCTGCTAAAGCAGGCGGTTTATTCAAAACCAAGGGATACCCTCTATTCGTACTCCTAATCACCTCCGTATCCTCGGGGATAACCCCCAACAAAGGCAATCCCAACATTTCCTGAACATCCAAAACCGACATCATATCCTCCCCCTTTATCATATCCGTCCTTACCCGGTTCACAATCATTTTAATATCCCTAATGCCATCACATTCCAATAACCCCGTGACCCTATCCGCATCGCGGAGGCTAGTAATATCCGGCGTGGTCACTAAAACCGCTTCATTGGCGGGAGTAATCGCAGTAATAAACCCAGCATCAATCCCAGCCGGACAGTCAATAATTATAAAATCCGGCGCCCCCTCTTCACGAGCCTTAAGGGCTTCAACAAGCCAAGTCAATGCCTTTCCCCCGAATCCAAGTGGGAGCTTCGACCTAGGCTTGGAAATACATAAAAGCTCAAAATTAGACCATCTTTTATCTCTTACTAGTGCCTGGTCAAGACGGCAATCCCCATTAAGTACCTCAACAACAGTATAATTCACTCTATTCTCAAGGCCTAGTAGGAGGTCCAGGTTGCGAAGCCCAACATCGGCGTCAATGCCGACGACTGAAAATCCAAGCCGTGCGAGAGAGAGGCCGATATTTGCCGTGGTTGTGGTTTTGCCAACGCCACCCTTGCCGGAGGTGATAACCACCACTCTGGGGGTATCCCCCGCCAGTTGGGGCTTGCGATTGTACTGGAGGAGAGAGTGAATTGTAATGGGTTTGAATTTTGTACGAGGTTTTGAAGAAAAGCGGTGGAAGTACAGAGAGGCGGGTTCGGGGTTAACGAGGGGTTGCAGAGATATCATTGCCTTTCGAGGATCTAATACTGTGTGTGTTGATAGTGCGGGAGATGTATACTGGTGTGTGTTGATAGGGCCAATTTGGCATCACTTTCAAAAAGTCAAAAAGAATCTCTTAAGACTATATATTGACTAATTTTATAAAAGTGTTTTTTTTTTAAAATAATTAAAAGAGTTAGAGAAAACTTGTCTAACATAACTTCCTCTAAAATGCTTTTGGAAAAACAAAAAAAAATTGAAAATTAGTTTTCAAATAAAAATAAAAGTAACTTTTTCTAAGAACCCTTCTACAAAAAGCAAAAGTATTGCCAAACTGGCTCGAAATGGTTTTAGAAGGGTTTTTCATGACAAAATTAGCTCGTTTGATGGTCATTATTTAGCGAAAAAAATATTTTGAATAGTGAACTGTTAGAGAAAGTCTGTTCAAAAAATAGAAAAAAAAATTTGAATTACATACAAAATATTTTATTGCGTGAATGTGTGCTTGAAACAAGGGTTCATTCTTCTTCTAAATAATTTTATTACAACACTTTTTTGGTTATTTGAGAATTATAATTATACCCCGTTGGGTGGAGATTAAAAATCAGATTTTTAATAAATTTTGATTAAAAAAAATGAAATATATGATAGAAAAATTGTGAACCCATAAAAAATATAGTTAAAATTAATTATTAACTTTGATAAAAATTTAAATCTAATTCTTACCAAATATAAGCTAAGCCCTTGTTTGACTACTATGTTTTTTTTAATAGAAAATAGAATTTTGAATAGTAATTTTTAGGAGAATGTATGGTTAAAAAGTAATGATTATTTTTGAAAAAAATGATTGTCAGGGACCAAGTATTTATTTAATAGTTTACACTGAACAAGTGAAGTTTCAGAGTTGACACGAACATTCGAAGGTTGAGGAGCATAGAATGTGAAGAATTGATCTGTAATATGAAACAAGAACAAATACTGTTTTTAACACATATTTTGAAATGTTAATTCTGCACTTCTTTTTAACAGTCGACGAATTCACAGTAATAAGGGAATTAAAAATTTTACACCAATCCACGTCTACAACAAATAAATTGCCTAAGCTTTTGCATGCCCAGATCTTGTGCACAGGATGAGTGGGAAAACAAGACAATATCAGATAATACGTTGTGAGTTCTGCCTCAGCGGTGCTTCGGCATCCCGTCGCTGCTGCTGCTGAGTCATCTCTTCATCCTGATTCTCCATTTCTGAACTACTTGACGGTTTAGCACCAGAAGAAATAAGGTTCTTGAACCAACTAGCTTGGAGTCTAGGAGATCCTCCTCTATTAGAGTTGCTCGGGGACTCTGCATTCAGAAGTGAGTTGTTGCAAGCAACTCCTGCAAGAAACCGATACGCCACTCTGCTAGCAGTTACAATCTCAGTTTTAGCTTGCCTAAACTGCAACACCACCAGAATTGGTCAGATATAAAACGTATACGATCCAAAACCAGTCAAACAGAGAAGATCGATCAGACAATACAGATGGAAGTACCCACAAGAATGGAGAAGAGTAAAATGTCGGATCGTGTAGAGCCTACTTATTACTGTTCACTTGTCTCCTCCACTACTAAACTACCTACCTTTCTACACTATTAGAAAAAAGCCAAAACAATATATATATATATAACATTCATCACTTTTTATTAGGTAACCATAGCTTCCTACTCTACATCAAGGAATACGAGGTCATCTTTGTGACTCGGGGAGACAAAGAGAAAGGTGTTCGATCTCCACTGTAAACTTCGTGTTCTCCATAACATGCAATTGCAAGTGGATATAACTCTCACGTTGAGGTTGAAAGCCAATGAATCTGTATTTGCTTTGCATTTTTCTGATTTCTGGTTGCTCTCTATTGCTCTCATTGGGATTGGGATTAGGGCTAAATTCTGACATAAGCAGGGATAGGACGTCCCTCGACTATGTACAAATTTGCAAAGAACGGCAGTTTATGGTTTCTGTAAACATTCAAATTTACAGCTCACTTTCCAGGATCAGCTAGTATACAATACTCACACCGTATGAAGTAAAATTTTATATCGAATATGATACAAAGTCCAGCAGCTTATACTCTTTCTTTCCACCCATTTTTCACATTGGGGTCGAGGGCAAGACAGTTGATTATGTCAGGAATAATGATTTTACTGCACAACTTTCAATTAATTTTAAATAAATTTCAAGCGAAGGACAATGTGTTCTAAGAAAATAAATACTTTAACCTTACTCGATAAGCTGTGCTTTCTGCTATTTCAGCAGCAGTATCACCAGCGTGTGCAAACCTGTTCACCCAACCTGTCATGAACTCATAAGAGCATAATATAGCGCATGGTAAGTTGCAAAATATTAAATAAAGGGACAGTGCAAAAATTGTCACAGTCATCGCCATCTAAAATTAAAATGGTAAAAAATAAAATTTACAGTACATTATCAAATTTATGCATAAACTCCCAACATGTAATCTTTCTCCAGGTCTGCAGCAACTTATCCTCTCTTGCAGGTTCACAACTTCATTTAGATCCTGTACTAGCTCTAAAAATTCTAGACACGCTTCTACAAGAACAAATCACACTAGGTATTCAATTCACATAAAACACAAGAGAAAACATTAATTAATTTCGAACCCAATTCTAAGCTAAATGAACCTAGCTCAAGAAGCTTAGCAACAGCTGCAACAGAAACATCATTCATATTTTATTTTCACCCAAAAGAAGAATGAGAAATCATATTGGCACAATGATAAAATTCACAATTGTAATTAGATATACTTAGTTTAGGTCTTATTAAGTTTACAAGTCATGTTAAGATCTACAAGTTGAGTTAAAGTTAAAATATTTTTATTACTCCGGAATATTTGCTAGTTGCTTTAGGATGTCATGTCACTGGAGCTCATAAATAGATATGATATCCTCACAAAACAAAGAAGATTACAAAATCGCACTTCTTCCCAGAGCATTAAGGATTATTAAGATGATGTGATAAATTCCAACCCAGGAAATGGTCCCTAAATTTCTTTTAACTTCCATCATCATTCTTTTTCATCTTTAGCAAGTTCACCAAGAAACCTTCAAACAGATTTACTTTAGTTCCCACGTCTCAGATATAAGTCCAACCAATTTTCTCCTCATCGACCTCCCAAGAAGCCTTAAAACCTTAAAAGTAAATTAGATCAATCCCCATATTATTACTCGTCTCTAACCCAGCCTTCCTACACAGAAAGTTTTTTAGCCTACTGTTTTGCTACTTTTCAAAACCAAATCTCATTAGGTAGACAAACTCAAAACAGTAATTAGCACCACTAGTTTACCAATCTTCTTAAGTGTCACTAGCCACAATTCACTTAACTTCTTTGATTCCATAGCAATATATATCTCAACGTATCATCACTTTTCTTCCAAAGACAAATAAATGTTTGTGCATCTGCAACGTCAGACATTAGCAAACAATGCGAGACTAAGACCTGAATAATATTTCTACGCCTTAGTAGATGATAGACTAGAGCATCATTATCTATTATAAAATATCCAATAATAACAATATGAACAGTTTGGCTACAATTTTAAGGGTGAAAGACTGATAGTCTTCACTCATGAGTAATCCTAAGTACGATTGTAAGCTACATAAATATAAAATTGTTCTGAGTTTAATGCGTCTTAAATAGAGAGACAAAATCCCAGACTTAACAAGCTTGTCCAAGCTACAAAAGATGACTCCCACCCTACCTTGTGACTATTGAGCCTCCAGAACCGAAGCAAGTATAAAGCTCAAAGGACATTATTCGGAATGGCCCAACTTAAGGCGAATATGGGTTTATATTGCATATTTCCCAGCAAGCTATAAATGGGCAGGAAGAAAACTATTATCTGACCTTTTTGGAACAAGACCTTCTTAGATGAATCACAACTTGGGGGTCAAACAGCCTACATATTTATAGTTAAGTACATGTTGTGCGTGCGTGCGTGCGTGCGGAGAAAAAAGATACAAAGATTGCAATTACCAGGAAGTTTTGGCACACCAAGTCTTTCACAAAACTCATCACAGAAATGATTGCAATTTTTTGATAACAAATCATAAGAGTGTCCAGGCCACTCTCTACTAAGTTCCCTCAGGATCTGATTAACCTTGAAGATAGAAAAGGTAGTTTCTCCAAGTTTGATGCTTTCACGGAATGTATACATCGGATTCTTTGTAGGTGGGCAGCTAAAAACTCCAGTACCTTGTTCACAGTACCCAAAGGACCATTCGTCATCTCCATAAATCTGTTGATGCGTAAATCATCTAAACATAAGAGCATTACATATAACACCTAGACATTTAATATTCAAGAGGTTCAATATATTTTTCAAAAACTCACACCTAACAACCTGAAATCGTATAAAATGTCAAACGATCAGGGACAGATTGGACGGGGGCAGAACTGGGCTGTAGTCCAGTGCTGCCCAAGCACATGTCCAGTAAAGACATCCAATTAAATGAATAAATGTTTCTTATACAGTCCATACCCCACTAACAATCAACTAGGCCAACCTAATTGTAATCAGTTTTTTAACTTTTTGGCCCAATTGTTTGTTTCATTTTTAGCCCATAACAACACCAACCCAGTTTTCATCCTTTATTTTCTTCCTCCTTCCCGTCAATTAGAAACAATTGAAAACCAATTTGAAATACCCAAATCCTTTTTAACCCTAAATCTTTCCCCTAGCCACCCACCCCACCACAGCACCACGTAGATTTGATTTCTGGATTGAAAGATTTAGTCGAGTCTCTTCATAAGGAGCTTAGTTTGATGAAAGCGTTTCTCAAGGACTTCAGGGAGAAGAATTAGAATATGTAAGGGAATTGGTTAGACAAGTCAGCATGGTTGCTTATGAGGCTGAGGATATTATTGACACACTTGTTGTCAATGAAGCATCTAAAAAAGGGAGTGAAAAAAATGATCCTTGTATTTGGTAACAAAAATCTTCTTAACGTTGTGAAAGAAATTGACAAGACAAAAGTGAAGGAGATTTATGATAACAAAATGTTTGGAATTGAAAGCCTACAAAATGGAGAGCCTCTTGTGGAGGAAGAAAATGTTGTGGACTTTGATGAGGAGGCTAGAACCATTATTGATCGCCTCACTAGAGGTCCAGAGCAGCTGGAAGTTGTAACAGTTATCACTATGGTTTCTTGATCAAAATTTATTTTAGAGGGTTTGGTTTGTTTATTTTCGAAAGCATGCAAAAAGATTCAATTCATCAACTCGTACATTAGCTTTTTGAAAAAAAGCTGCCCCGTAACGTTATATTACGAATTTTTTTTTCTTATTTATGAATTTTATACATTTAACTTTTTAAAAACTTTTGACCCTGTGATGATATTTTCTAGCTCCGTCCCTGCAAACGATATGCTATATGGATGCAAGCAAACATACATAATGCATAACTCAAGGGAGCATTTATACAAGGAAACTCAAATCTCAGTTATGCATCTTTGATGAGGACCCTTTTATAATGTAAAATTCCTGTTCCTTCATCAAATTATACAAGTAAATCGAAAAATGATGGCTACCGAGTGCTATCTTGTACGGGCTGCAGGTTAATATACATGTTGTATCTCTATTATTTCAATACAGAAATATATTCGCTTCACACAAGTGGATGTAGGCCTACTATCAAACCAAGTAAACTTATGTGTTTTCTCTCTTGCTCTCTCTTTGCGAGTCTGTACAATTCATCGATATTGTAGCATGTAACAGAACAATTATCAAAGTGCATGTTTTCGACATCAGGGTTTCTTCAGTGAAGTTCGACTAAATTGGAAATTTCAATTAGGGCAGAGGGCATGATGAAGGTCATACTAGCATGTAACACAACTATTATCAAAGTGCATGTTTACGATGTCAGGGTTTCTTCAGTGAAGTTCGACTAAATTGGAAATTTCAATTAGGGCAGAGGGCATGATGAAGGTCATACGGAAAGAAATCTAAGGGCATGGATGATAGAGATTGGCAGGAACTTGAAGCGAAGGTTGTGGTATATAAAAACGAAGGGTTAGGATCTCATTTCTACAAATTGAAAGATGACGAGTACTTGGGGGTATTTATGTCATTTGAGTTTTGTTGAGTGTGGTGGTAAGCAAATCTTACTTTTTATTTTTCTTCACTAAGTACTATAAAAACGAAATTTTAGATCTCATTGCTACAAATTGAAAGATGATGAGTGACTTGGGGATATTTATGTCATTTGTGTTTTGTTGAGTGTGGTGGTAAGCAAATCTTAACTTCTTTTTATTTTTCTTTATTAAAGACAAGCTGCAAAGTATAGCTGAGTATATTAGGAGAATTCTCTTAGTATTTATGAAAACATAAGATACACCATTATCCAAACACCCACAACAAAACAATGTAACTGAAAAAAAGAATTGACACCTTCCAGAAATATGTCGAAGTATGCTATACGCAAAGAATGTGCCGAAAGGTTTTGGCGGAGTGTATGAGGACAACAACACATATAACCAATAGGCTATCACAACCGAATATAGGATTGATGTCACGATTTGAGAAACTATGAAAACTAAGCCGACGGTTGGTCCGTTTAAAGCATTCAATCGCGTATGTTATTGTGTTTGTGCCTAATCACTTAATGAGCAAGTTTAACGGAAAGGATGGAGATGTTGGGACTGTACAATTGATCGTTGTTACACATCAAGGAATATTGCGTTTGATGAAGCATCTTCTTGGTAGACATTGCACAGGGTGGAGCAATTGATTCAAAGGAAATGGAAGATAAATTATAAGATGAGATCACAAAAGCACAACTAAATCCTGCAGAAATAAAACATGCATAAGAATCAAGTGATGAGGATTTTCCGGGCACAATATAAAATCCTTGACAGACGGATGTACACCAGACAACACCATAAGGGATAAGGTCGATTCAATAAGAGGAGGTTGAGGTACAAACGAGTCCACAACCACAGTTGAGAAAATTAACCAGATAGAGAAAACCAAATCCTAAGTATGCTAACGTAACAATAGAAGAAGACGAGAGTGTCAAAGAGACAAAGACCTTTAAAGAAGCGATCCAAACAAGGAGTGGAGAAAGGCAAATGAAGAAAAGTTCATGGCTCTATGGCAAAATGAGATTTAGGATTTAATGCTAAGGCCTGATGGAGTGAAGCCTATATCTTGCAAATGACACAAAGTAAAGAGGCATTCTGATGGATCAACTGAAAGATACAAAGCTCAACTATTAGCTCGTGAATTCTGACAACAATATGGATAAACTATGATAAGACCTTTAGGCTAGTAATAGGTCACTACAATACCATTGCTAATAGCATTAGTAGCAAGTCCTGTCAAATGTGGCGGATGGACGTAAAAAATGCATTTCTCCATGGGAAACTTTATTGAGACATACATATGAAGCAACCAAAGGGATTCGAGAATAAAAAAAACCCAGGAAATATGCAAGCTAAAGAATGCCCTCTTTAGGTTAAAGCAGGCACCAAGAGCATTGTACGATTAGATAGTCAAATTTTTAGTTCAAAGTAAATACTCGATAACACCAACAAGCTCAGGCCTATTTGTCAAAGCAAAAAATGGAACTAACAATAATGCTAGTATATGTGGATAATCTCTCCATTACTCGAGATGAAGAAGATGAAATCCAGCGAACTAGAAGAATACTATCTATGAAATTTCAAATCATTTTCTAGGACTTGAGATGGAAAGAACAAAAGAAGGGTTATTCTTGTGCTAATATGCCAAATATCTCTTACAAAAGTTTGGGATGATCGATTGTAAATCGATATCAACACCAATCGAGATTAACTCCAAGCTATGTAGATGAAGGCAAGGACTTGGAGAATGCAGCCATGTTCCCACAGCTAGAGAAAGCTTAATCTACTTGATGTTGATGCGACCAAACATTGCATACGCAGTTGGGATAGCATGCCGCTTCATGGAAAAGTCGAAGAAACGACACCTTGTAGTAGTGCAATGAATTTTAAGGTACATAAAAGGAACAATTGATTATGGACTCTTTTACAAGAAACATAAAGAATGTAAGGTCATTGGCTATTGTGATGACGACTATGTTGGATGTCATGACATACAAAGATCGACAACTAGGTACATGTTCAATGTTAGGTCAGCTACAGTGTCAAGGTAGTAAAAGACAACCAACAACATTTTTGTCAACTGCAAAGGAGGCAGAATATAGAGCAACGACAATGGTAGCTCAAGAAAATACATGGTTGATGCAGTTAATGAAGGACCTACATCAACTGACAAGCAATGCGGTGCAATTATATTGTAATAACTAATCAACTATTCGCATATCAGAAAACTTAGTGTGCCATGCACTAGCTAAGCATGTTGAAGTGCACTATCAGTTCATCATAGAAACTGTGCTTGAAGGAGAGATCGACTTTGAAGCACGTAAATACCGAGAAAAAGCAGTAGACATGTTAACGAAAGGACTCGGTGCTTCAAAATTTGAAGAGTTTCGAACACAACTGAAGACAATAAGAGAAGAATTAAATCAAGGAGTCGGTGTTCAAAGGGAGACTTGAATATGCAGCACCGCCATTCACAGAATTTCAAGAGAAAGTTGTAAAGTGCAGCCAACCCTATTAGAAGTAGCTAGAAGTCTCTAAATTTTCTGCTCTCCACCACAAATGCTAGAAGAATCTGGAGTTTGTAAGCTTTTAATTTTATGATGGAATTATCTAGATTTCAAGCCATTGATACACACTGCTATAAATATGGTCCATCACTTGCATTTTGAGATTGAAGAGAGAAAGAAAGTAATAAAGAATCGAGGAGAGAAGAAGAGTTGAGAAAATGAATTAGTGTTGTCTTCCTTTCGTAAATAATATTGTAGTGCTTAGTGGTCATGGTGTGTCTATCCACATTGTGTAATTCTATTTTGCTAATAAAATCATTTCCTTTTGTGTTTAAACTCTACATTTAGGCTCCAAGTTAAGAACCGCTATATGTGCTTTTCCATTTTGTTACCTTCAATTCAATCAGTCTCATGTTCTTTCTATTTCTTTTTTTTTTTTTTTAAATCTATTTCTCTGTCTATCTCTTTTCTTGTTCTTTGTTCGGGCTTTACATCGGTTGGGTGATCATGGCAGGGCCTATTCCATCTGTAAGATTGCTCAAACAAATCCCATGGACCAAACCTTAATCTAGAAAACCAATGTCATCCTCTAGAAATGCAGCTATGGGTAATAAGAAAGCAAACTATTTTAAAGGTTAGACTCCATGTCCATTTTAAATAAAATCCTTCTCAGGAAATGTCAATAAGCTCAACTATGCTACCAAATGAAAACATATAAAACCCTGATTTCTTTGCCAATATATAAATCTCATTGCTAAAATCAAGGGAACATCGAGCTATAAGAAGCAGTCCACCACCAATTAGGCAAAGGTTTTCCAAACTAAAAAGTTTGAATATAAATAAGACCAAAGAGGCTGGACTGCACATATTTAAACCACAATGTCATAGGATGTTGGATGCAGCGAATGGAAGACAGGTTCATCACCAGTGCAAGCTTTGGTTGCAAAATTGAATGCAATTCAAGTTCATTTGAAAGCTCAAGTGCCGAAAAGGAGAGGAAAGGAGTTCTTTGGAAGAGATTGAAATGGGGATGAACCATTCTTCGGGAAAGTCCAAAACTAAGTTCCTGTATGTCCAGGCAATGGCACAAACGTCGTAAAATTTAGGCACGAAACTGTGACTGTCTGCCTGTGTGTTAGACCAAATTTAAATATAAACACAAAACAAATTTCTTCAACTAGATATCAAAATAAGAAACCGTGTTCAAAATATTCTCCTACGCTAGAAACCAATAAAAGAACTTAAAAGGGGGAAAAGAAAGAAACCGTAATATAAACATATAAAACAAAAACCTAAAGTGTTCGCACAGAGAAAATTAAAGTGAAAAAAAATCCAGACGACACTAAAATCCTAGATCTAATCACATAATACCTAAAAGAAATAAGAAAATACAGAAACGATAAATACAAAACTGAAGAAATTATTAGTAGGTGTCCATAATTAAGAGGAATAATTGGAAACCTGAACGGCGCTGTGGAAGATGCCGCCTAGACCAATACCGTCCTTGAAGATCTTATTGATCTGCATAATTGTATTATTGGTCTTATCAGAACCACTATTCGTCACATCATATACATGGAGGATCACCTCCGTCATCCTCAATCCCACAATTACCACTTACACTCTCAATTCAAAACCCTAACCACCTATTCTCCGTCTCGCTCCCTCCGTAACAAATTTTCTAAACTTCCCCCTTAATCGAAATGAAAAAGTGAATTACTGCACTGTTTCTAGAAGATTACTGCTAGAAATCAAATTAAGGAATAAAAGCACTGATTGCGAAGGGTGAGAGGAATCATAATCGTTTCTTGGCGCTTATGGTATTTTTGTAGTTTTTCCAGATTTACTCGGACGCGGGTGAAACGAAATCAGTGGAACCAGGTGAGCTGGGTTGCAAATTATTTGTGAATATAGTTCTGATCCGCATATAAGAATTAAAATAGGTAATTATTACAGCCACAAAATTTAGTAAGAGTATGTTTGGTATAGATAAAAATTGGATTAAAATTGAAAAATTAAATGTTATCGTTGACTTTTATTAGACGAGTAAGATCTAACGGTTATATTTTCAATTTTAATTGAATCTTAATCTCTATCAAACATGTCCTAAGTACAACATAATTTTTAAATTTTTCGTATTTACTTAAATAGCCTTAATTATATAATTAGAGTTAATATACTTTTAATTACTCACATCACATTATTTACACCACAAATCTAAACCTGATTTCTTCTTCTTTT
>CAIGRH010012218.1:0-18786 GCA_903798295.1 Fraxinus nigra | reverse complement strand
GAAGAAGTCACGTTTGATCATTTTCCTATGCAAGAATCAAGATTCCTAATTAGCGGAAGTATTTTAATACAATTAGTCAAATGGGTCTAAAAATAGTTTTTCGATCTTAAAATTTCATTTTAGCTTTTTAAAAGTCATGCCAAACAAGTCATTCGTTGTAACTTTTTTCCACTAATTTCTTGAAGAAAAGTAAAATTCTAACCAAAGACAATGAAACTAATAAATAATTTTCTTATCTTTAAATATTTAGATAGTGTACATTTGTCTTATTTTAAANTTAGTTTCTAAATGAACTTCCTAATTTAAAAGTAATTTTAGAAGAAGTCACGTTTGATCATTATCCTCTGAAAATTCCCAATCAGAAGAAGTACTTTAATACAATTAATCAAAAGGGTCCAAAAATAATTTTTGGATCTTAAAATTTCATTTTAACTTTTTAAAAGTCATGCCAAACAAGTCATTCGTTGTAACTTTTTTCCACTAATTTCTTGAAGAAAAGTAAAATTCTAACCAAAGACAATGAAACTAATAAATAATTTTCTCATCTTTAAATATTTAGATAGTGTACATTTGTCTTATTTTAAAATAAAATAAGTTACTTTTTTTTTTTAACAAAATAACTATTGTCTTACTGTCAAAAATAAATAAGGAGACCGTTTGTCGTATCATTGTTTTTGACAAATAATCATGAAACTTAAACAAAATTAATATAATGATTTAAATGGATGTAATAAAATCTTTTAAACCCCTAAACCCATGTCCAAACAATCAAATTCAATTTAATAATCCTCAGTCTCCTATCATCCATTTCTTCCACTCAAACCACAAAAATGATCTACTATGTGCTCGTTTGACTTTGATTATTTGAAAGTCTCTTCAATTTCGATTCTTTGAAAATCTCCCATTGAATTGAATTTGGTGTGCTTAGACTAAGGGTTTTAAAAGACTTTTTTAAAATGCATTTAGACCATTAAATTAAATTAGATTAAGAACCTAGATTATTTAATATGTTAATATGAGAGACGCTCCACATTAACTTATATTTAATTTTGATGGTTAAAAAATGTTAAATTTAAATTAAATTTTTTAAACTACAACATTTAAACATACTCGTTAATAAGTTATATATGTGGCTTAATAGCACAAAATGTTCCTACATTTGGCATGTAGTGTGCAAAACGTCCATACATTTCAATTTTTTGCATTTTCACTCCTATATCAACGTTTCATTGCGGAAAACGTCATTTTCACATATTTTCGAAGTAAAATGATCAATATACCATCTTATATAAACAAAAGCAAAAAAGAAAAAAAAAGAAAAATAAAGAATAAATTGCAATCTTACTCCTAACTTTTAAAGAAAATGCAAATGAGTCTTTAATTTGACTGAAGTTTTAAAAAAATTATGATAAGGGCCTTCAAATTTAATAAATTGCAGAACAGGTCCCCTTATTAAAAATTGCAAACTTAACCCTAACTTTCATAATTGCAAGCCCCCTGCAATTTCACAAATTGTAGGAGAGGCCCCTGCCTCCACCCATTCTCTGTCGCAACAGAAAACCCAAAAATTCCATCTCTTTTTTGCTACGCCGGGAGATAAGAATAACGGTGGTGCGACAGCGGCGCACCACCAGGTATTGCAGCAGCGCACAGGGCTATTGCAATAACGAGCGTCGTAGCAGGGACGGTCGCTATCGCAACACGCAGTAGTGATCGTCGCTGCTGCTTCTGGGTTGTAACGGAGCGCTGCTTTGCGAGCAGCGCGATCCTGTCGTCATGGCCCGGTGTTGTTGCCGTCGGGTCCGGTGGTGTCCCTTTGTCACCAATGTTTTCAGATTCAAAATTTTGACCAAAAAATTATTTTCTTTTCCAAAACAGATTTCACAAATAAAAAATAATTATTTTGGACTCATTTGCATTTTTTAAAAAGTTAGGAGTAAGATTGCAATTTATTCTTTATTTTTCTTTTCTTTTCTTTTTTGCTTGTTTATATATGAGGGTATATTTGTCATTTTACTTCAAATATGGGTGAAAATGACGTTTTCCATAATGAAACATTGATATATGAGTGAAAATACAAAAAATTGAAACGTATGGACGTTTTGCACAATACATGTCAAACATAAGGACATTTTGTATTATTAAGCCTAATATATGTACAAATAACGAACTATTTGCTTGTGCATATAGAGGAGTTAAACAATTATAAAATAATAAAAAAAAAATATATGTTCATTGTACTAAATTCAACACTGCATAGCAAACGTACTCTACCGAACATAATATTTTTTTACTTCCAAAATAATGAACATGGGCTCCCCTTTCATTTCCTCTTTCCCACGGTTTTGTCCATCTAATCTGTAATCTATTATCATCAATTATGTGGATAAGTGGATTGCATATATTTTTATTTTTGTGATGGTCCCACTTAATTGCATTGTGGGAGTTGGCAATCAAATCACATGATTTGAATTGATTATTCACTAGAAGATGAAATAAAATATAAAAAAACCCGAGTCAATTTAATTGAAAAAAAATGTAACCCCTATATTTATTTATTTATTTTTTCTATTCAAATGTGTAACTTTCACACATATACATTAATTAGGTAGAATTTGTGGAATTCTTTTTCCCACTTTGATTAGTCTATTGGTTAATTTCAAATAAGAAGTCTTCGAAAAAAGCAATTTTTCTACGCTTCAAAACATGCTATTTTGACTCGAGTTTTATGGGTTGTATTATTGTTTCTGTCATGTATTACCTTAGATCGAGCATTGAAAACTTCAATGTAAACATTAGTTAGTCAACTTTCTTGTCACGATATGTTGAATAAGTGATAGCGATTTGATAGTTTGTATCATCTTGTGTGTGGTATGAGTGAGTCTAGAATTAGAAAAGTTTGACGAGTGATATTATTTATTTTATAAATCTTGTCAAATCAAATCATATGATATAATTCAAGATCTTCTTATAGAAGAAACCCGTAGTTTTTGTAATTTATAAGATGACATCGGTATATTATACATGAAAAATTATATTCATTTGTTGATTGAACGTAGATAATTTAACCTTCTCAACGTTCTTTCTTTAATTTAGAGCATTAAATGTTTGTTGAATAATATAATATCGAAATAAATAACATGCTTACTAGACTATTTCTTCGTGTCCTCCTCGTGGTCCCCCATAATGAAAATGAGGGAGATGATATTGAAAACCTCTTGTGCAGGTTCAAGATGAAAATGACTCCATCCTTGTGTAGTCGAATTGAACAATTGGTCCTTAAGAGCAATCAATATGGCCATGTTAGGGCGATCTTGAATGTCTCTAAAGTGATGCTAAACTTCATCTCGATGAAGACCACTTGTAACACAACAAACTTTATTCCAATCAAACAATTTTGCCTTGACTTGAGTCAATTGGATTTCACTTGATTGATCGAGGGTGAAGTTTGTCAATATTTGATACCTTGGTCTACCTTTTACAACAATTACACGGTTTGAGCTAAATCTAGTAGAGCAAAATCCCAACCTTACGTGAATTGAAATCTACTTATTTTTATTTATTTTTGTTTATTTCCACTTTAAAAGGTTTTTAAATATTTACCAAGCATATAAATTAATTGATTATACTCACAAAATAAATTAATGAAATAATGATGCCCCCAACCAGGATGCATCAATTGGCATGATTTGATACTAATGCATTACCACTATACTGTATTAACGAACTTATTATTTTATTTAGATTCTAGACTTCTATGTTAATGATGCCCCCAACCAGGATGCATCAATTGCTTAGTACTTTGATCAATTGTAAAAGTGAGCTAAAGTTTGCTTAGAGCAATTGGTTTCTTTTGATATACTAATTCCTTGTTTGATCCTAATTTTTTTAAATTAATGTTTCTTCAAACTCATTTTCTACTACCAAACATGAGCTAATATTCTAGACTTCTATGTTTTAACGCATACTAAACTTTTTTTTTCGGATTATTTTCATCTTACATGCATTCAAGAAAATTATCAAAAGTATCGTTGGACACGACAGAAGACACATGACATGAATCACACTAGTGTTAACGTTAAGTTTTGATTAACATTCTTTACTACAATGTTGCTCTACCAACTCAACTCCAATTGAACAATTATGTCTCAATAATTGACATCGTTATCAATCTTTACTACACCGGGCAAAAACCAATCCGAACCAATCAAACCGATCAACCCAACCTAAACCAATCAGTTTGAGTTGATTTTTTAATTCAATTGGGTTGGGTTCAGGTTAGAAAATCGAATTTTAGGTTGGGTTGGGTTCCAGGTTATTAATTAAAACCTAATCAAACCCAACCCAATAAATTAAAAAATATTAAAAAGAAAATTAGTACTTAAAGTCAAAATCTAAAACCTAATGATCAAAATTCTCGTCTGCCTCGTGTCTATTTTGCCTCTCATCGCTGCTCGTACCTCAGCTTCTCGACATGATTTTTGACTAAACACTTGGATTGAAGGAGGAAATCTTGTAGTGAGTTTGGACGATTTAACATTTTTGGTATTTAGATTGAATTCATTTTATTCAGTAGGTATAATATGCATGTATTTAGATTGATTTAATATGTATCTAATTTGATCATGATATAATCTATTTTACAAGTTTTATAATATTTTTAATTTATATTGTTCTAGTGAAATGGAACTTAACCACACGGACCATTGATCCAATTTCAATCGACTTAAGACCTTTCAAATCACTCTTTTTAATGTAACTGAAATTTGTCCAAATTGAAATGATATCAAACTTTAAAAAATTGTTAAATTCAACAAAAAATGTCAAAACCATTGGGCCCATTAAAAAATTGTACGACTTGAATTGGACTCAAGTTCAAAGACCCAAACTAACACTAGTTTGGTCGGTTTGGATTGAGTTGTGTTTCAACTGTGAATATGTTGATTTCGGTTTGAATTATTGTCAAATCGAACATGTTGGGTCTCAAAACCAATCAAATTCAACCTAACACAATACATGACCAGCCCTAATCTCTACTACTTCCCCACACTAGGATTCAAACGAGATCTTTCGTAGATTGCAATGTTCAAAACTACACCAATATATTCATGCTTTGTCACATTTATGCACTTATTTTTGTGTCTGATATAATAAATGCAAAATATGCCATTTTTAATAGGTTTGGCGAAGTAGGTATGTAAGGTGTAAGCATTCCCTTTTCTCTCTCCATATTTGCATTTAAATTTAGGATTATGCTACAACTACATAATCATTTATATAATGTGTGTCATAATTGACAAATGACGGTCCTCTATTGGAGGACGCTAGAGCTATCAATGGGCCAGTCGAGCCGGCTTGGCCCATACTTGGGTGAGCTCGGCTCGTCGGCCAACGAGCCGAGCTCGCAGCTCGTCGGCCAACGAGCCGAGCTCGCTCGTTGGCCTTAGGCGAGCTCACCCAATTTTTTTTTTTAAAGGTAAGATAAGCCTTTTTAGAAGGAAAAAAAAAAAATTCGAGACTTGCCAAAAATGAGTCGAGCGGAAACAAGCCGACGAGCCGACTCGGCTCGGCTCGTTTGCCACTTCTAGGGGTACCTGTGCCCACAGGCGTACCCCAATAGGCGACCGTCATTTGTCAATTATGACACATATTATATAAGATATTATGTACAACAAGAATAATCCTTAAATTTATCTATCTTGAACAGAATTTAATACCAATAAATAGTAAATACAATGTAAAATTGAAAAAAAATTTTATTTCAATTGAAAAACTACAAATTTATAATAATTAATCAGCACTACAATTTGTTGATACAATAAAATAATAGAATAATGCTATTCATCCTCACAAAGGTTACAAACACAATCTAGATAACGTTAATGCAGTATCAAATGATATGTGAAATTAAATAAATCATTTAATTTCACCTATCATTTAAGACTGTGTTTGTAATCTCACTGGAGATGAATAACATTACTCAAAATAATAACATATAGTTATTTATTTTTTAAAAAGTGAGAAAATTCTAAAATGTAGCGTTGGTTTTTATATATTTATTTGAGTGCAATCTTTGTTTAATTCCTCGTAATTAGCTTTTATGTTATGGATAGTTGGATGATTTTTGGACTTTATGAGTATTTATGAACCATAGTATAATTAATACGTAATTGAATTTGAATTTTTTTGTGAACCGTTATACACGTATATAAGGGCCATTTACCTTTTATAAAAAAGTAAAAAATTGATTCCGAGCTTAAAAAGCTATTTTGAGGCTACTTAGATAATTTTTTGGAAATAATTTATCTAGCTAATTTTTTATTTTATTTTATTTTATTTTATTTTCTCAAAAGTAAATTTCTAAAAGAATTCTTCTACAAGAACAAAAGAAAAAAAATAAAAACACTTCCAAACGGATCCTAAGTAAAGCTCGTTTGGTGAAGAAAAACATTTCAGTTTTTGATGCCAGAAAGTAATAAACCTTTTTAATGGATTAATCAATCGATTGCTGTCGCAAATACCAAAATTCCAACGATAAGGAAAGGACACAATTTTTCTTCTCTCTGTGTTGACGCAAATATTTGTATTCACTTTCTTGCATTAAAAATACACAGACACAGAGCAATAAATGCAGTCTGTCACGGACTACGATAATATCAGCGTTCTTTTGTGTGGTTATGAGTAAAATTTTCAGCTTAAGTTAAATGATATCTTCTGTAGAATTGTTTATTCTCAATCGAATCAAAACATACACAAAAGGGGAGGGAGGAATAAATGCAAAGCTGTTTTGTTTATCAAACTGCTCTTCCGATTGGGTTTATTTAATTTTTTAATAATAGAATCTCAAATTTGATTTCTTGAAACCGATAAATTTGTTGAAATAAGATGACGGGCAGCTGAAATTTGAGTTTAGTTTATTGAAATTTTTGATTTTTTGCAATGGGCTGTGTTCTTGGAAAAAGAGATGCCAAGGGAAAAGAAGCTCGACGGAGTTCTCGCCGCAGGGAAGGAAATGGGCAGGCTTCAGAACCCGACCTCACGAGGGTTCAGAACGATTCTGAAAGAGAGAAGATCGGAGAGATTCCGGCGGGAGATGAGGGACTTATTAGACATACGGCTTCTGCGCCGGAGTTTCGACTCCGAACTGGCGGCACCACCACCCGGGAAGGATGGCCTTCGTGGCTAGTGGACGTCGCCGGCGACGCCATCAAGAACTGGAGCCCACGTCGTGCCAACACTTATGAGAAACTCGATAAGGTGCGTAGATACATATTTTTGCAGTTCAACAGTAGTTTTAGAAAAAAAGTACAACTTCTGAATCGCAAGGTACAACCTTCGATAGCATGCATTACATATGTAATGTGTTTGGAGCGACTGCATTAGGGTCACTGGCTATTGTGAAATGTGAACAATAATGATTTTCTGGTATAAAAAAGAACTTCTATTGCAATAGCGCTTAAAAGCTGCTTTTTTTTTTTTTTTTTTTATTTTTTCCTCAAAGTAAGAATAGATTTGTTTTCAGAAAAGGAAATTTTGATAGTAAAGAAAGTAAGTTTGATTTACTTTTGAGCTCAGCCAAATGTGCTCCAACGCTTTGGTGCTTGCTTGCCCTGAGAAATGAAATATCAGATTGCTATAAAAAAATCACTTTTGCTTTGAATTTGTGGATTTTTTGTTTGCCTATCTTTAGAAGTACGATGCACAAGAAAATACTTAAAAGCTCGTATATCATCGAATTATTGTAAATTTGTAGTCATAATGTCGTTTTCTTGATTAGATTGGGCAAGGAACATATAGCAATGTGTATAAAGCTCGCGACTTGATAACAGGGAAGGTTGTTGCGTTGAAGAAAGTAAGGTTTGATAACTTAGAGCCAGAAACCGTTGCTTTTGTTGCAAGAGAAATACTCATTTTGAGTAGGCTGAATCATCCCAATGTAATTAAGCTCGAAGGGCTGGTTATTTCGAGAATGTCTAGCAGTCTTTACCTTGTTCTTGAGTATATGGAGCATGATCTTGCTGGCCTCACTGCCGTCCAAGGTGTCAAGTTCACAGAACCCCAGGTAGAGAATTTAGGAAGCAAGAATATGATTTTTTTTTTTTTTAATCTCTTGTGATTTCATTTGATGGGTTTAATTGGTTTGCAGTCTATTAAATTGGTTGGTTAGATTCAAATACTTTCACTATTGCTGTTGTTAGTGTTTCAGGACGTGTAATTGCTCTCTAGTGTTTGAGAAAGCAGAACACGTTAGAATTATTGTTTAAAAATCAAGAGAAGAAACCATGGATGAATGAATTGGAAAGAGGAAGAAAAACCACATTTGGCGCCACATTATTGGCCTATGCGACTGCATACGCCATTATGGCTTGCGGTCGCATGGCGACCATCAGGGAAAAAGGGGCAACCCATACTATAACTATGCGACTGCATAGTTATAGCCTATGCGGTCCCATAGTGTAAAAATCAAATTTTCTAGTGGTTTTCTTGTGAAGCAATGCACCTTCGAGTTGGAATGATTGAGGACTATATAAACATGTTAGTTATCATTCCAAGATACAATTTAAAATCATTCCATTGCTCATTCAAATTATTGAAGAAATCTCATTCTTTTACATAATCAAATTCCAATACTTTCACTTGTTCAACTTGAAGAATCATTTAGCTTTTGGTGTTTCTTCATTTAGGCTTGATAATCCTACAAACTGCCATTTTCAATCCTTAAAAGTATAGTGGTGGATGCAAATATCGTTTGAGGACAACGATTTCATTTTGTGATCAAGTCTTGTTTTGATATTATTTTTCATCTTCATCTTCTTATTCTTTTGGTTTCCATTATTGTACTCCACATATTTGACCAACGGAACATGTACTTCATTAATAACAAGAAGAATAATATTTTCCTTTTCTTTTTGATGATTGATGGAAGGTTTAACAAGCTATCCAATGACGTTGTAATGGTTTGCACGTTTGAGAACGAATTTTATGCTTAGACTTTCCACAATACGTCAACTTAGGATTATCTGCAGCTAAATGTCGTGCACTGTCCAAGAAATTGTGCGAACTTGTATTAACAAATACTAGGAAATTATTATTTGTTCATATAAATAATATTGGTCTTTGTATCGAAAGATAGATGTTTATATGAAATCTAAGCTTTAAGAAATAGTCTGTTGGAACTCGTTCCTTTCACACTCAAATTATAAACCCTAACCACTACTAGAAAACAGACTTACAGAGTGATGCAGTGAGGTGAAACTATACAGTATAGAAGTCAAAGGTCAGCCTGTAAAGAACTATAAAGAATGAATTTTCCATCAGGAGTGGAGATTTCTCTTTCTTCATTATAACATTATATTTCGCAATTTATTGTCAGCATAAATTTTGACCTTAACATCTTTATTAGACTTTTGAGAAAATTTGATAAAAAATTACTATAGTGTCAGCAGTTTTGTTTATTAGCCATGTTATGAATATTTCAGTGGCTTATCATGATTGTATTTCCTGTTGCAGGTCAAATCTTTTATGAAACAATTGCTGTCTGGGCTTGGGCATTGCCACGACAATGGTGTTCTACATCGTGATATCAAATGCTCTAATTTGTTAATTGACGATGATGGAACCTTAAAAATAGCCGATTTTGGGTTAGCTTCTTTTTATGATCCTGAACACAAGAAACCCATGACCAGTCGTGTTATCACACTCTGGTACCGTCCTCCAGAACTTTTATTAGGGGCCACTTATTATGGGGCTGGTGTTGATTTATGGAGTGCGGGCTGCATTTTGGCAGAGTTGTTTGCTGGGAAACCAATAATGCGAGGACGGACAGAGGTATTCTCTCTCAGATTTGCTTTGTACAAGGGAAATTTCTAATTTTGTGGACTTTAGCTTCTGGCAGCTGAAAATCATTCTATTTAGTCATTATTGTCATGGATAATTGACAAAGTTCAAAATCTTCATTCTCGATTTCTTTGCTAATTAGGTTGAGCAACTTCACAAGATCTTTAAATTATGTGGTTCACCATCAGAGGAATATTGGAAGAAATCCAGATTGCCAAATGCAACTCTTTATAAACCCCAGCAACCTTACAAGTGTTGCATAGAAGAGACATTTAAGGATTTTCCACCATCAGCTCTTGCTCTGGTAGAAACACTTCTTGCAATTGACCCTGACGCTCGAGGCTCTGCCACTGCAGCATTAAATAGTGAAGTGAGTAGTCCTCGAATCTGTATAATTTTTGTTTGAAAAAAAAGGTTCACTTTTAATATTTATTGGATATGTTTATTATCATTTCTGACAATATAAGTTATATAACTGGATGAGGTTTACTACTTCCGATTGCACATATGACCATCACTATAGATATCATTTGGAATGAGAGACTGTTTGCTAGTTAATTCACTCTTAGGAAACATTATTATGCTTCCCAGCAGGAGCAATGGCTTTGAACACAGAATCATTATGACCTGCATATTTGTAAGATACACATATCAATATCAGCCAGCAATATCTACCTAGCATGTATCTGCTCTACAAGCCAATCAAAGTCTGTGTGTTTATGCTCTTTGTGTTCCATTGTAAAGAGTTGATTATTTTAGTATAATGAGATTTTCGAAAAATTTTATTTGGTGTATGTGGTCTTTGGTTGAGTGAATGAGAGTAAGTTATTGACTCCTTTAATATTCATGTTTTACGTGGTGAATTTTTATCTCTGCTCTGTGATCATGGACACAGTTCATAACCTAACCATGTGAACTCTCTGGGTCTTTTGGGTGCTTCTTGTATTTTTTGGAACTCAAAATAAAACCTATTGATACATCTTCAAATGTCAGTGATGGGGCTACAGTGGTCAAATATAATTCTGATCTTGCTCTGTTACCAATTGCACAAGCCCCCACATTGAGGTTTAGGCAAAATATAAGAGGGAAATAACAGAGAAAATTAACATAGTTCGGCACTTGGCCTACGTCCATGCACCGAGAAGATATGATTTTCACTTCTATAAAAGGGGAGAACATAAAATAGTACAAAGTACTAAATCCCAAAACTCTCACAAAATATTTATGCTAAGTGGAATAATGTACCTCAAAATCAAGTGATACTCTTGTGTAACTATCTTTGGTGAGCTCTGGGACTTCATTTGACTCATTGAGTACAAAGGATTCAGCCACATTTGATGGCAACAAACGAGCCATGTGCGTGACTGATGGGCTCTTAACCTAACCAACGATGGCTATAAAGTGCCAAGCTCTTTTTCAATTGAAGTACGCCCAAATATTTTGAGGTGAAGTCCCTCGTCTAAGTATGATTGTTTATGCTTTCATGCATGTAGGCTAATAGCGGTACCATATCAAACTTCTGCCTTTTCTGTTCTTATTTAATTTTCTTGTCCATTTTATTTCTCCATAAAAATGTTCTGTTTCAACAAACTCATTTATTAGAATATGCTTGCCTCGTTAATCCTCATACTTGCGGAATTGTTTATAGCCAATCTTCAGAACTACTTGTTCTTACCTTTTGCAGGTGGTATATATTAAAAAAATTACTTCACAAAATCAACATCTTTTATTGTTAGAAGTTTACTTTTTGCAATTTGTGTTTTTCTTGTGCCTCTGGTGCTGGAGATGGGGGTTTTAATTGGTAAAATTAAATATGAACAAGCACACTGGTGGCAGAATTACTCTTGTTTGAATTCAATATCTTGTTTATGAACAGTTCTTTATCACTGAACCATATGCCTGTGAGCCATCAAGCTTACCGAAGTATCCTCCAAGCAAGGAAATGGATATAAAATTGAGAGTTGAAGAAGCCAGAAGGTGCTTTTACTTCCTTGATTTCAAGAATTTTTTTGACCAATATCAATTATATGCTGACATTTATCTTAAGTACAGGCAACGAGGTTTAGGTGGGAAAGCTCGTGTAGTAGATGGTACCAGAAGAGTGAGAGTTCATGAAAGGGTCAGCCGAGCAATTCCAGCGCCAGAAGCCAACGCCGAGCTACAACTTAACTTAGATGTAAGTCAAACAGATTCCATTTTGTTTATGCTCTATATTACCATGCCAAATGCTATCTTAGTTATCATCTCTTATAATATAATTAAAAAATTACTGCTGTCTTTCTGATGAAGCGTGGGGTGTAAATGGTGTCATTTGGAGAGCTGCTCTTACCGGGCTTGTGCTGGTTAAGGGCTTTAAAGTCCTGTATGCAATTTGAGCTCAGTGGGTTTCTGCTTTGCTTTGTTGTACCGTCGCTTGTATTTTAAGAAAATTGTTATTAATCTTGCATAAGACCGTAAAAAAAAAAGAGAAAAATAACAGCAAGAATCAAGAGACGGGGTAATCGAAGGAGGAAATAAGACGACTGAATGCTCAGTTAAAGAAATAGTGAATCTGTAGCTTACAATTAACTTTTAGTCAGAGGACAGTGTTCTCCATGTTTAGCTAAGCTTAAAAAGTTCACCTTGAAAATAATTATTTATTTAATTCATAATTGGAACAAGTAACTTACTTTGACAATGTGGTAAGAATTAATTTCTAAATAAGCAACTTTTTTTTACTTTTAAGAGAAAGGTAACCTAGCCATGCTTGAATACTGAGAAAGGAATTGCTATTTATAGATATGATTCCATATATCAAGTAGCTGCATTGAGAAAGAAATCAACTAGTGTTTATGAGCGAAGCTTTACCAAGCTGATGACCCGTGTTCGAGCCTCCATTTGGAGGGGAGGGGTGAAATCTGTTGATCCCCTTTTAAAAGAAAAAAAAAATTTAAAGAACACTCAGCAAATCTCATATAATTATGTGGAACCTTCATGCTGAAGTGAATCATTAGATTGTGTTTAGGATTTTCTTGAGTGTAATTTTATGGTTCTATGTTTTTACTCTAATTGCAACTGATAAGACTTCGGTAATAAGATGATACACAAATATTTTAATAAGATTAGAAGCTACTTTAGTGACGTCGTAGACCTCATTAAAAGAAGATTTAGGCTGTGCTGCTGAACGCCATTTTTAATCTTCGAACTCTTTTATCTTCATCTTTTTATCGTTTGTGTATATAATCGTGTGTGGAATCTACCTATAGGAACTCATTTGCTTAAAATCTAATGATTTCCTTCTTTGCACCCGCCATATTCTACAGCGGTTGCGAGTCGAGTCACAAGCTAATGCTAAGACAAAGAGTGAGAAATTTCCACCACCCCATCAGGATGGATCAGTTGGATACCCTACGGAGGATACATCATCACAAAATGGCCCTGTATCTTTTGGTGCTTCTGATGCCTTGAATTCCTCAATTTTTGATCCAAAATCGTCCCGATTTCTGAGAAATAATTCAGTAACAAGGGCAGCTACCCGGAGGAAAAACAAAAAAGAAGAGACTCATATGGGTCCTTCTTGGAAATTCACCAATGCATTCCATCCTTCCTTAATCGGTTGGTCCAAGGATTGGAAGTTCAACCGGAGACGATCAGTTTCAGAAAATTTTGCCGAAAGAAGGTAGAGAAAATCTAGAGGAAACAATCTGGAAAACTTGGTGTTTACCATTGTTGGGATCAAATATAATCTTTCTTGTTATAGATTTCATTCTCAATTTTGTAATTATGTGGGTTTTATGTATAATTAACGCAATTCAAAGCCTCAAGTGGGTTGTTTCATATACTCTTCATCTGTACGCAATTCTCTGTTTTCGTCTTGATTGATTATGAAATTTATATACGTGGAATCCCACATTTGTTGTATAGTTTAGACTCGTACCAGGTTGAGTTGTAAAGATATTGTATCTAATCATGTGCTAATTGTAATCAATATCACTTTTATTTTTGCAATTTCATCAAGGATTGAAGTTCTACATGCAAAAGATTGTACCTCTGTATTTTCTGGGATCTCTTTGTTCTGTTCTTGTGTAATCATACCCCAAAATGTGTAAATTCCCAACATTTTCGGATCACTTGAGCTATATTTGGTCTGGACATGATTGAAAAGGATAATAGACAAGTATTTTTATCTTCGGTCCTCAGTTTGATCTAGTTTGGTGCCACCAATTGTGTAAATAGTCACATAACGTGACTCGAACACTATCAAGTATTATTCCAGATTTCAGATGAAAAAATTAAATTTCCGAAAATACAACAAGGTATTTGACTCAGTCCAGGCTCGACAGAATTCGTGATAGTCGAGCTGCTTATGCCCAGGCAATGCAAACCGCATTTGATTTGGTATTCTACATGGTTAGGCTTGACACAGTTAGTGCTAAGCATGGTCTTTTTTGGGTTTTCTACGATTTCCCTTTTCCACGCCAAAAGGTGAAAGCAGGGTCGTACATGTGGATATGACTATATAGAGGCACTGAACACCGTTCAAGGCTTCGATCGAAGCAAACCAAACCAAAGAGGCTAAAAGAACTTTATTCTTAGTGTCAAATTTATGCATTTTTCTATTCTGAAAAAAAGTCATCAACTCGCAAAGTTGATTTCCATCTGTACAACATTTGACAATCATAAGTTAAATTTAACGTGGCAACCAATGTAACAAACCACGTGAAACCATTGAAAGAAAATTTGAAAAATGATAAAAAAATCATCAATTGATGAGTTGAAAATGCAAACCAAATTACATAAATCACATCACCCAGAAAGGGACAAAATCAGTGAAAAAAAAAGGGGTAAATAGTACAAAACATCCATACGTTTTAATGTCATTATGCAAAACGTCCATACTTTTTATTTTTTTTTTGGTATTTTCACTGGACCTTCCACCTTTCATTGTGCAAAATGTCATTTTCAACAAATTTCCAAATAAATGACATTTTACCCTCGTATTCAAATGAAACAAATAGAAAAGAAAAAAATAAAAAACTAATTGCAACCATAATCCCAATATTTTAAAAAAAGTACAAATGAATCCTAAATAAATTAGAAAAAAAAAATTCATTTCTCCATCTCCACCCAAACATGCTAACCTTGCAAGAAACTCTCCACCCAATGCTATTGCCTCCTCCACCATCACAGAAGAAACTAAAAACACATAACATAAAAATAAAATGCCAAATGTACACTTATGGTCTCCCTCCATTTTCTAAGTTTTTGCACAAATGAGAAAAAGTAAGAACCGAGTAAAAATACTGAAACACGCGTCGAGACCGAGTTAACTCAGAAGCACGACTAAAAAAGGAAAGAAATGCCTTTATTCTGTGCATTCCACGTCGACTGCACCAGTACATGCAAAACCACATCATATAGAATGGGGGAAAAGCAGACAAGATATTTGTTCATACGAAATAAATAGAAACTAAGAACTGAATGTCGATTCACAAGTCAAAAAAGGAACTAACGCCGGCTCATAATCTCACCGGAGACAACGATGCCTATAATTCTAAAATGAAAATGGCAAATACGCAGTGTGGGGATTCTTCAATGGAACTGAAAATGCACACATTTCAGGTGGGTCCCAAGTCCGTATTCATTTCAATGGTAAGGATCGCGGGATAAAAAAAATAGTAACCACACTATGTAATCTCAATGATAATATGGTCCAAAATTGGCAGTGGTGGTGGAGGAGGCGGTGGCATTGGGTGGAGAGTTTCTTGCAAGGTTAGTACATGTTTGTAGTTAAATGTTTGAATATCCATTGAACTTCGGTACATGTCACAGCTTACTTATCGACCTTTGAAACTTATCTCATTGGTCACTCAACTTTACTCCGTCCAACACTATTGACCACCATATGGAAACCTACGTGGCTGATGATAATGTGACGTGGCACGTTAAATGGTAACTCAAGTGCCATGTCAACGCCAAGTAAGCAGTGCCAAACACGCCTTTAACTTTGGAGAGAAAACTAAACAGGCCTTGTTTCAGAAATTATACCAATGTTGTTCTCTTTGCAATTGAAACAAAAATCCCCCAACATCAATGCCAAACCCTAGGTGAAATGCCCCATAAATCAGACCCACCCACATCTACAATCGCTAGAATCCAAGGAAGAAGACGGTACTAATTTAGCTATTTGGATAAGTTCTCGACAATAGATTCTGTATTACCATGTAATCCATTGGATTGCGAAAGAGAAGGCAAAATGCTTTGAAAATCCTTCATCAAAGCCTTGTTTTGAGCATTACAAGCCGTCTGTCTACCGTTGATTGGCATTTCCTTCCATCAAGGAACCCAGTTTGGCTGCGAAAATAAGTGTTTATTTTCTATGATTCCATTGATAATTTAGCAAAATTCTATTAATTGTATGTATGTCGTAATTAGCCGTCATATTGACTTCTGTTATGCTCAAAAAATGAAAACAAACTTCAACCGATTTAACTTATTCAAATAAATGGACCAAACTTGTTCAGTTCTGGAAGTGGTTATTTAGGAGAAGTTGAAGTAATAAATTGATATATTTCCTGTTGAATGTGTTTTTTGAATTCAGTTGAAATAATGTGATTTTGTGTTCACTGAATTTTGTAAAGGACAGGGAAGAACAAAGACACGTGTCATAGTTATAGGAAGCCCGAACACTACTTGTGGATTGCCCATCAAAGCATTGATGCCCAAATATCCGAAGAAGAAGACGTGGAGATATCCTTGAACACAACTATTCGCAAGGGAAAAGGATCTACAGAAGAAAACAGGAAAGAAAATGGAAGAGGAACGTGAATATGTTCCAACTATATCATGAGATAAAAGACTCGTTTTTTATTTTTCATATTTGTGTAATCGACACACTAACTTCGGTTTTAAGTTACGTTGCTTACGTTGTAATGATTTTATTCCTATATATGTTTGAATGTAACAACCTTCCTTGATATCAACTTAATGACCGTTTGATAATTTGTCCACTACCTAGCAAATGAAGATGGTTATTATTTCCCAAATGGAATTATCGAGCAAAATGGGCACAAGTTACTAAATGATATAGAGATATCTAGGTAATGGTCAAGAGAAATAATTAGAACGAAAAGACAAAGCAAATGCCTTTCAATGATATAATTAAAATAGAAGAAGATTACAAGCTTTCAATACACTACAAATCCTTCACATTGCATATGCTTCTAAAGTGTGTACATAACTTAGCCACACAGCAAAATAAATGCGCCAACATCTTCGTCACACCAGGCAGCAAATGGATCAAACATCAACCATGTACAACTTTCATGCCTCAAAAAATGTCATCAAATTAGCAAAACATTTACAGCGTTCCTTTACACATTCGGGGTTAATACTATGTAATCAAAATGATCTTCCAGTCATTAGCGTTTCTGTGGACTGTCACCATATTTCAACCAAACGGATGTAGCTCTTGCCATATTTGCAGCTCTTGTTCGTGTCCTCGTCGCTTTCAGCTTTATCCATATGTTGCAAATCATTCACCATTTCTTCAAAGTAACTTCCATGGTTGGCACATTAGCTGCAACGGAATGACCACGTTCTTGTTGATCATGACTAGGAATCATAACTGCTAGGCCGGGTGTAACACGATCCGTTCCTGCTTTGCGATGTAGGCATGAAATGGAAAGAACTCTCATGTGCGTTGTTCTTTGTTGAATGGTCACATTTCCTCTGGCAACAACCATTTTACCTTACATCACATTGAAAACAAGGTTAGGACATAAACCAAGAATGTATCCAAAGGTACTAAAGCTAATGTACATTACATTTCAAATTCAGCTCCTAAAGCAACAACAGAAAACCATAAGCAAATCAAATTAATGTACTCATTTCATGTTCAATCATATTACTATACATTACATTTCCAATCCCAGCAGCTAACATGATTTATAACTAAAACATTAACATGCTTAACATTCAAAATGCTTACACAGTTATGAATTGAAACATGAAAAAATTGGGGCTTAAAAATCTGAAACGTGAAAAAAATAAACTCACAAATCCGAAAGCTTTAAGATCATGTATATAATTTCAAAAATTGCAAAAAATGTAAATAACATAAAAAAGAAAAATTCATGGCCAGGGTTAAACAGCCGGCAAGACGGAAAGCTACTTGCCGAAAGTTTTACCTAATTTTCCGGAGACCTAGTTCTACTCTTATCAGAAATTTCATACTGATATCATTCAATTAATAAAGTTCAAAGCAACCCAAATGCAGGGATATGAGATACCTTTTGTCATGTTTCCTTATCGACCACATCTGCTTTGAATTTGATAAACCCAACACGCTTGCCAAACATATCTACATCCTGTTCAGCAAAATGAAAACTAGTCAATATGACGCATTCAAAAGGAATGAGAAGTCGCGCCAATACATCAAACCTATTAAAATAATAAATCTTTTTATCAATGTCCAAATATTTCCTGTCGTTTACTCCTGAAAACAAGTAACATATCCTTCGACTTACATTTACTAGGTCTCTCTAGATCTATACTTTACAGTTCTTATTAATGAAAATCCGATCCTCTTCAAAAACAAAATGCTAATCAAATGGTCTGATTTCAATAATTGGCACCAAATTAAAACCTTAAAAGTCCACTGGATTATAAAAACTACAAATAATTGCTCTAATCTAAAATATTAATTGGAAATTTGCAAAAGCAACCCGAATAAGTACTTGGCTTAAAGACACGACTCAATTGGCTAGAATACAGTAAATGACCATCCATGGAAAAACCAATCCAAAAGCAACAGAAGAAAAAACTAAGCATGCCAAAAATATTTAAAAAATCAATTAATTGAAGACAAAATCTCAACTCTGAGACAAAATACTTACACCAATCTGATAATTTTGGCAAAGATTTAAACTTTACAATATAAACACGTATAAAGACGTAAAAACGTAAAAA
>CAIGRH010012212.1:0-22836 GCA_903798295.1 Fraxinus nigra | reverse complement strand
ATCGAATAGTCCAAACAGATATTGAAAATAATTAAAAATATGTTAAATATGGGTCTTAAAAAGACGTTTAACTCGCATTTTTAAACAAAAAATTCAATTATTTTATTAACATTTATTATTTTTGCGATACAAATTTCTCAATTTTCATCATTTTATTAGGAAATTTCAAAATTTTTCGAAATTTTACATCCGAAAAAGTCGATTCCCATGTAAATTTTCGGATGCAAAATTATATGGGGTATGATTTTTTTGGACGTGAATTTTCGATTGTAAAATTTCTCCCAACTTCTTTGCAAGTTCCATTGTGCCCATCTAGCTTTAAAGTTCTGCGTCCGCCCCTTGTGTGGCGGTGTTAGTGGAGGATGGTGGTGGTCGTGGGTGAAGCTGGTGGTGCTTCTGGTGTTCGTAGGGGCCTTGGCTGCTGTTTTCTTCAAACGGGTTGGTTGAACCCTTTTTCTTGGATAAGGTAATTCGTTGTCTAGAATAGTGAAGGATGTTTGTTTTTCAAAATTTTTTGTTTATTTAGTTACATGCATTAATGTGTAATTTTAACTATTATTGGTTTATGCATGCGTAGATACTGAAGTTTTTGTTTTTTATTATATGTATTGTAAGAGTATTTCTGGTAAATCAAAGGAGGCACTGATTTGTATCAATTTTGATTTTTCTTTCCTTTTTAGATTTGGGGGCTTAGAAAATTGCTCTTTGATTTTATTGGTTTGTAGTTTAAATCTTGCCTACTCTTTTATACACAGGCTTTGTCTGCAAAATATATAATGCAATTACTTCTTTTCACTTTTCTTATCTTTTTTCATATTTTGAATGTTTATTTTACATAGACATGTGTGTTAGTTTATGCAAACAACAAATGACAGGATTTTACGATTTTGATGAAAGGAACTTAATTAATGTCAGATGAGCAGAAGTATTACGAAATACTAGAAAGAGCTGGTTGCTGTTACCTATTCTACTTGGTATAATTTACTGATGTTCTCGATATGACTATATATTACTTGCTGGTCATCTTCTGTTATGTGGATGACATTGCCGAGATATATGTGATGTCTATGATTACGAGTCTGGTGAGAAGCCTAGATACGATTTCATGGTTGTTGATGACACTATTAAAATGATATTCATGTGATTTCGATCAAGTGATTCAACATGATATTTAAGCAGACAAAGGTCCTCAATTCAAGTCTCGCTATCATTCATTTAAATGAAATTGTGCATATGTAATGCTTTTATGTGAAAAAGATAAATTTAGCCTACATATAAGGGGACGTGTGGAAGACACTATTCAAATGATATACATGTGTGATCATGTTTAATAGGTTAAGCTTTTAGATCAAGTGGTTAACAATGTTTTCCAACAATTCTCATGGCACTTTTATGGTCATAATGTTTTCTAAGTACCATTATCATTTTCCAGGTAATGATTCCCATCATAAATTTGGAGACGGAAACATTCAGCAAGCCAATGCTAGCACTTCTAGTCTTTGGTTCAGTAACAATATTTCCAACCTTGCTTTTACCTTCTATACCTTCCATGTGGGTAGCAGGGATGACTTTTGGATATGACTATGGATTTTTGCTTATAATTGTAGCAGCGGCATTTGGCGTCTCCATTCCATATTTCATCGGTTCTATCTTCCCTCCTAAAATTGAAGTACGTCATTTAAGTTTCATATATTGTTTCCTACGATTAGTTTGTCTTTGCATGGGTTTTATATTGTACTAAACTTGACACTATATTGTTCTCTCTGGTAGGCATGGTTAGATAGACATCCGAAGAAAGCTTCCATAATTAGACTAGCTGGTGAGTGAACTTGGTTTTATCAGTTCCAAGCAGTTGCATCGACTAGGATTTCTCCTTCCCCCTATGCCCTATGTCGTATATAATTACGGTGCTGTGGCTTCGGATGTTACTTACGGTCCTTGTTGGGAACACTGGTAGGAATGTTGCCAGAAATGTTTGTTGCAATTTACACGTAAGAACTCTCTCTCTTTCTCTCTCTCCCTCTTTCGATCATTTGCTTCCCCTCCATACACGAAAAACGGTTTGAGATTGTTTTATGGACGTATTTTGTCTATTAAAAATGAAATTGTGGAGGTTCTTGTCATTTGTTTTCAAACACAAACCAGACATTTTTGGCGTTTGGTGTATAAAACTTCTTGATTTCTTCATAATCCATAAGAGTAATGTTATTCATNTGTTCAATTATTTAGCCCATGTTTGACGACTATTATTTGCTAAAAATAAGTTTTTGAATAATGAATTTTTGAAAAATATATAGTTAAAAAGTAGGAAAAATTTTTGGTTTATAATGGAAAATATTTTATTGTGAAAAATGTGTAATTGAAAATGATTGAGAAAAAAGAAAAAAGATTTGAAATAATGATAGACAAACTTGAACTTAGATTGAATCATGAAATAAAGTCACATTGTCAATCACGGCTATTCGATTCGTGCCCCCCAAAATGTATGCAAATGATGCATTGTGGCATTACTCATTACGAGTAATGTTATTCATCCTCAGTGTGTTTACAAACACAGTTTAGGTGGCGTTAATGTGGCATTAAATGATATGTGAAATTATTTAATTTCACCTTTCATTTAACCTATCATTTAGAGTCACCTAGACTGTGTTTGTAAACACGCTGGGGATGAATAACATTACTCAATCCATAATGATGATTGTCATTTGAGTTATATTTATTTATGATGATTACGTATTTGATCAGGGCTTTATTTTGGTGCAACTTTTTTGTATTAATGAATTGTAAGCCTTTTCATTTCACTGTCTTGTATATTAATTTTCTACAATAAGTTACAGGGGAAAAAAAAAACTATACACATTTTAGTTGAATCACTGGTTTTTATGAAACACTAACATTTGACGGTAAAAAGGAAGTGAGTTAACTTATAGAATTCATGCTTTGTTTCTTTTGTAGTATATGTGATATTTGTATGAGTTCCCCCACCAGTTGTGATAATCTTTAAGATCGCTCTGTTGGCTCGTATTCTAGTTCTTTGATCGTGTGTGCATGTACATATTGTTCGAAATATTGTTCAGAATTCATAAAAATGGACGTGGAATGAAAAATGGGATTTGATGCCAAAATATTGAACTATGTGACCGCATAGTTCAATGTATCATGTGGTCGCATAAATACTTACTGAGTTATCGGGACTGGAGGTCCCGTGTTTGATATAACTATGTGATACCTATGCCTATGTGACTGCATAGAACAAAATTTTAGTCATTATTGACCGTTGGCTTTTGAATTTTGGTGGCTTTTGAAGAGTTTTTGGTACCACTTCGTATAGTAATGATTCATGGCTATATATAGGTAATTTATGATCATTAAAATGAGTAGAAAATATAAAAATATATATAGCCTAATTCATGATAAAAAATATCATTCCAAAACAACAAGAATTCATATTCAAATCCTTTGTGTTCTTCAAGTTTTGGTGAATAACACTTAGTGCTTGAGTTACAGGGCTTGATTAATCCTTCAAACCATTTGCCATAATCCTTCAAGCATCAGTTGAAATTTCGGAGAGGGGGCAAATTTAGTTTGAGGACGGTGATTACGTGTTTGAGCCTTCGGTGTTCATTTTATCGACTTTGATCCTGGTTTTGTTCTTGTTAGTTGATCTCATTGCTGCAATTATTTGGTGTATTTCTTCTCCAATTCCGGTGACTTGTCAACACGTGTTATTTGTATGCCCACACCGGGGTGGGGGTGGTGTGCAGACCCACTTAAATTGGATGCATAGCCTCGATCGGCCAGTTCGAATTTTTCCTTGACATTTCTTGGAATTCTGTTTGGAGCAATAGCTAATTGTCGAATTGAGTTTCTTTATGTCATAATTGTTATGTTCATTCCTTTATTATTATTGTTCCTAAGCAATAAATTCCTTCCTCTTCATGCGGTGTTTGTTTCACTGTAGTGGCGTCTTGATGAGAACTTTGGCTGATGCTTCACACAATCAGCATGGAAAGGGAAGGGAGTCGAGACAGAACTCCCAACATTATTGATGGAGATTTTGGACTGCAGATGAAGATGAAATCGATTGTAAATGTCGAAAAGTGCTTTTGTTGAGCTGCTTTCTTTTTTATTTTCTTCCACATTATGGTCATAAAATTGTCTGGAATTTGTTTAGCAGTTTTGTTGAAAAAATGTCTCTTGACTTAATCATTTGCTTAGAAAGGGATAGCACAGGAAGACTCTTTGTCCCCATCTCCTAATAATTTGGCTTTAATCCACACAAAAAGCAGAGATAAAGTGACTTAAAGTTTGTTTGTTCGTGTTTTCATGTTATTGTCTCTCAATTGGTTGGCAGATTTGATGTAGAGTATTGTTGTCATTTTGCTCAAAAGTTAATTACAATACTAATGTAATCTACTATATATGATCCTGAATCAAGCTCCGGACTCCTCTCAAGCCCACTCTATTGGACCTACTTGGTTTGATATTGCCCAGAACAGTAAGTCGGGCACGTTTCTTAGGTTAATTTCTTCTTCTTGATGTACTCTTGAGAACGAGATGAGGTAGGCGGGGACCTGTAGCTTGGATGATTAGAACACATGACTACAAATCATGGTATCAAGGGTTCGAATCCTTCTTTGTTCACAACCAGACCCAAGGTGAAGTACCTTTTCCACGTGGTAGGAAAAATCATGATCGAGATCAAGGACCCAAAGTTATTTTTTACTAAAAATATGTAGTACTATAGCATAAGGGACAGTTTACATTTTGGAGTGACATATTTATTAATCTTAAGTCAAACGTTACACTTTCAAAATAAATGTGTTGTGACACTTTCCCTTCAACCAACTAGCATTTTTTAAACATTTAATATTTCTCTATTTTACTTCTGTAATCAAACATATGCTGGATATTGATTCATTGGATACCACAAGGTTGACGGTTTCAAAATCTTGTATAGAAAGTTTTTTTGAGTGCATTTTCTGGGTCGAAAACTTGCAAGTAACATGAGTATTAAACTTTTATTCGTAGTGAATTGACCACGAATATGGTGAAGGGGATGAACTTGTGAAAAGTGATGTAAGAACTATCAAAATCGAAAAAAGAAAATGAAACTGGCCAAGTTGACTAACGTGTAAATAGTATTGAAGACTCCCTCAAAAAGATAGATATTCCTTGTTGTATTTGTTGTTTGATTCTTTTGTCCAAACCTATAAAATGGAACAAATTGAAGTGGAAACAAGTAAAATTAGTACTAAAGAAGAAACAAAAAGTAACCTTCCTTTCTCTTCTATCCACATTGCAAAATACTTCATGACCAATTAATTAGTTCGGGAAAATTACACCCGTCGTCCAATTTTGTCCTTACACGAGCAAATAGATCCCTACTTAAAATGTGTCTATCACGACATTTTGAGTCGATATTAACATATTTTCATGGGCTTCTATACTCGAATTAGGGGTGAGAATGAGCTGGACCGAGCCGCCCACGAGTTGATTTGTGGACCTAACAAGCTGAACCCCTTAGTTACTAAAAAAATATAAGTTCAATTTAATCCATTGTTCATTTTAAAATGAGTTCAAACTCTTCATGCATCGAGTCGGGACGAACCGAGGCCGCGAGTCAGCAAGCAACTCAGCCCATTTGTCTCCCTAACTCGAATATAGGACAAGTTGGCTTATCATACGATGATTTGTGGTTTGATGGTATTATAGTTTAATATTATATATTAAATGTGCACATTCAAAAAAAAAATGTTAAAAAGTCGCACCGTTTGTGTCATTTAGAAGCAATGAACAATTCCCTGTTATTTATCCTTGGTTAATTAGTTTAAAGCAAAAAACCATTCGTACATGGGAGAGAGATGGCATTCTTGGATTGGAGGATGGAAAAAAATATATTAAAATTGACCAAAGTAACATTTGGCATCTAAGAAAAGAATCTGTAAAACACCTCTGTATTTATATCATTGTTCTAGTTTAATTTGCTTTAAATGAAGAAAGAAAACCAAGGGGACCTTTATTTGTTCAAGTCAAAGAACAACAACCAACGTCCACTCCAAGTCATTGTCATACACACTGGATTGAACTGACCAAAAACTTAAATCAGAAAAAGAAAAGTAAAAAATGCACTGTTGGTCTCCAACTTATACACTATTGCAATTTTTTCCTCAACATTTTTATGTTGTAGCGTGGTCCTTAACCATTTTGTATGAAATAATTCAAAATCGATTAGAAAGGAGACTCTTCTAGGATTCGAATATGTCTAAATTGTCTTGAGCTAGATTATTCCTCCACGACAACAATAATTTGTGTTTGATTTTGCCAAGAAGTGAGAAAGTCGTTTCTTTCTGAAAAAGGTATTAAAAGATTATAAGTTGTTGACGAACTAAAGACATGTGACATTTTCGTGATGTATTGCTGACTCTGTGAGTGTTGCAAAAGAATAAATTTTCGCTCATACTCATACTATATTGGTCTTGCTCCATTGTACTACTTTTGTCTTCTTTCAATTAGCCTAAACATGCCCTTTTTTCACAAATGAAGCTTATTGGCATGAACACCTAAACGCTTCCTTGCGTTGTACTTTGTGCATGGGTACTCGGCTTGTTGCAATCGCAATGCACCTCATCAATGTCCCAAACTTAGATGAATGTGACTTAGAGCACGTTTGGCTTTGCTTAAATTTTAATATAAGTTGATCAAGCATATCTTTTATCCACATATTTCAAAAGATTTGCTTATTATCCACAAATTTTGTAGGATTCACTCCTCATAAGTACATAAAAATAATACCAAACAAGCATCTAGCTAGCTTGCCTAATGCTTGCGCATAACATATGGTCCATTTGAAGCATGCTTGGCGGAAATAGGCTATTTTAGCTTCATTGCGCTTGCCACTTGAATATTTTAGCTCATTGCACGTTGCCTTCATTAATATCTCATCCAAGCAAGGCATTTTCATTAGTCCATGACTTACTCTAAGTTCCATCATATCATATTCAATCCCTCAATGTCAGTACCTTGCCTCATTTACTCAATTATGTGACCTCACCTTATGAACACAATTTAGCCAATGAACCCCCGTGGAAAGGCTAGAACCCATAGCTTATGCACACGAG
Organism: Fraxinus nigra; assembly: GCA_903798295.1. Taxonomy (NCBI): domain Eukaryota; kingdom Viridiplantae; phylum Streptophyta; class Magnoliopsida; order Lamiales; family Oleaceae; genus Fraxinus; species Fraxinus nigra. The sequence continues at coordinate 15,715 of CAIGRH010012212.1, read as the reverse complement.
GCAATTGGAGTGCTTTTCTTGACATAAACTCATTCGAACTAGAGGTATTTCAACATTTTTATTTTTCATCCTCGGAGCATAACAATACTCATTATATAACTTCTGGCCCAACACCACCTAATAGGGTCTTGACTCTATACTGATACTTAGCCATCCCATGATGTGCCTAAAATAGGTCCTCAGGCGCCCAATGGCTCCCAAGGATTGCACATTTTGTGCATAAGGATAGCCCATAGATTGTCCCTCTATAGGGACAAAAGCATGTAAAGGACTCGTCTGGCCACTCACTAGACAACAACTTTTACTTTAGTGACATGAGTAGATTTCTTTTTCTTACTAGTCATAATTTTCATAATTTTTCTCCCATTGTCCCTAATGGTTACAAATGTTAGCTTCAAGCTAAGTTGCAATCCGTGACATGTGTTAATAATAGTATAGTAAATCAAATCATATTTATAGTTTCTGCAATCTACTTCTTTCCTTCGTGATTTCTGTTAATCTTGCACAACTTAGGTTTACTTCTTTAGCTCACAAATTTCCATTTGTATATAGTTAGTTTCCATATATAGTTAGTTACCTTGAATAGCTTTGTATTGCTGTAATTACTATACAATTTACTATTTAATGGAAAGCTCACAGAGATGAGAAGTATTCAATCATTTTGACATGGTATCAGAGCTCCTGTTATGATTTTAGTCATCCATGCTTCCTTCTTTCAGTTATCAGTCCAAGAGCTCTCAGTGTTCTAAGTTTTTGTTAGTCTTGGTAAAGTTCTCTAGCTTCTGGTGTATTTTTACTCTATCACTATGTTTGCAAAAACCTTTTGTGTTCGCTTCACAGGGAAGAACTACTCTACTTGGGAATTTCAGTTAAGATGTTCCTTAAAGCCAATGACCTTTGGGATCATATTGATGCTTCCGAAGCACCAACTAATGCTAAGCGACTTGCTTAATGGGAGATCAAGTATTCTCAGATAATTTCTTGGATGTTGGGATTAATCGAACCACACATGGTTAATAATCTCTAGTCCTTTTACATCGCTAATGAAATGTGGGATTATTTGAAGCACATCTACAACTAAGATAACAATGCTAGGCGGTTTCAATTGGAACTTGATGTGTTTGTGTCACCTAGACTCTCTACTAGTTTAATTTCAGTTGGTCAATTAGTTGATAACAATTGTGAAGTGCATTTGTCTCGTGCTAGTTGTCAGGTCTAGGATCAAATGTCGAGGATGGTGATCGTGAAGGGGCCTAAAGTTGGAAGATTGTTTCCTATGCACTTTACTTTTAATAGTCTAATGTCTTTGGCTTGTAATGCAGTAACTAATAAATGTGAGGTTTGGCATAAACGTTTAGCCCATCCTAATTATCTTGTTTCATCTCATTTATTAAAACACGGTTTCTTAGGCAATAAAGATCAGCTTTCCTCTGACATTGTGTTTTTTTTTACTATACTACTTCTAAACTCTAAAAATGTAAAACACTACCTCCTCCTAATCTTGGTAGTCATGCTACATAATGTTTTGATATAATCCATAGTGATGTTTGGGGCATTACTCCTATATTATCTTATGCTAGCTATAAATATTTTGTGACGTTCATTGATGACTATAGTCATTACACTTGGGTGTGTTTTCTTCAATCCAAATCCGAAGTATTTTCTATTTTCAAAACCTTTGTAGCTTATGTTGAAACTCAATTCTCAACATCTATTAAAGTGCTAAGGTCAGGTTCCAATGGTGAATATATGTCCCATGATGCATCAAAAAAGGTATTCTTTCTCAGCGTTCATGTCCTTATACAGCTCAAAAAAATGGGATTGTAGAACGAAAAAATCGCCATTTGTTAGATGTTGTTCGTACCTTATTGCTTGAATCTTCCGTTCCTCTTAAATTTTAGGTTGAAGCTTTGTCTACTGTAGATCAATTGACTTCCTTCCCAGATTTTGGACTTTGATTCTCTGTATTCCCACCTCTATGGTAAGCCTCCTAGTTATACATAACTTTATACATTTGGATGTGCTTGTTTTATTCACTTACCTCCTCTTGAATGTCACAAGCTTGCTACCCAATCTGTTCGATGTGCCTTTTGGTTTATAGTCTTGCTCAAAAGGGCTTTATGTGTTATGATGCTGCATATAATCTTTTTCGTGTTTCTTGAAATGTAGTGTTTTTTTTAAAGAAAAAAATTAGTATTTCTTTCAATCCCATGTTGCCTCCCACTAATCCCTCTTGTCCACCTAATAGGTATGAGTTTTCTCTCAATGCAACTTTGTCTAGCATTAAGATTCCTACTTGTTACTTTGAGGCCGTTAAGCAAGAATGTTGGGCAAAGTCTATGCAAGATGAGCTTTAGGCACTCCATGAGAATTACACTTGAGATATAGTTCTGTGTCCATCTAATGTTAAAACCATTGGGTGTAAATGAGTATATTCTGTAAAGCTACATCAAGATGGCATCGTGGAAAGATATAAAGCTCGGTTGGTTGTTCTTGGCAATCAACAAGAATATGGAGTTGATTATGATGAAACTTTTGCTCCAGTGGCTAAGATGACTTCTATGAGAATAGTTCTTGCCATACTGCTTCTAAAGTTTGGTCCCTCCATTAAATAGATGCTAAAAATGCCTTTTTGTGCAGTGATCTCAAGGAGGAAGGTTTTATGAAACCTCCACTAGGTTTATTCTCTACCTCCATCTTGTGATGTATGTAGGCTGAAGTGATCTCTTTATGGTTTAAAGCAAGCTCCTCGAGCTTGGTTTGATCAGTTCTGCTCCACATTATTTGATTTCTCATTTATCCAAAGTCACTATGACTCTTTCGTGTTCTTATGCAAGATTTCTAGTAGTATCGTTCTTTTTTTCTAGTTTATGTCAATGATATCGTCATTATTGGGAAACATTCTAATCTGATTCAGCATCTTCAACAGCACCTACGGGCTTCATTTCACATGAAAGATCTTGGCTATCTTGAATATTTCTTGCGTCTTGAAGTGAAATTTGACCCAAATTGGTATTTTTAAAATCAACTTACTTTAGTTGGACTTCAAGCTACTTTTGGTGACACCCCTTTAAAGGTCAATGTGAAGTATTGACCTGACGAGGGCGAGCTTCTTAATGACCCATTGTTATATTGACAATTGGTTGGGAGTCTGAATTATTTGACCATTATTCGGCTTGTTATTTCCTTCGCTATTCAGCAAGTCAGTCAATATATGCAAATTCCTCGACACCTCCATTTGGCTGCTGTTCGCACGATCATTTGCTATTTGAGCGTTACATCAGATTGTGGTCTATTCTTTCCTACTAGCTCCTCTCTACAATTGAGTGCACATATTGATGTTGATTGGGCTGATTGCCAAGATACTTGTCGCTCAATTACATGATGGTGCATGTTCCTTGGTCATGCTCTTTTTTCTAGGGAAAGTAATAAACAAGATCGTGTGTCCAAATCTTCTACAGAGTCTGAATATCGATGTCTTCTACTTGTTCAGAGATTATTTGGCTTAGTAGATTGTTGACTGAGCTTGGGTTCCCTCAAAGTGTGCTCACTTCCCTGCATGCAAATAACACTAGTGCGATTCTGATTGCTACAATCCCTGCATGCAAAACTAACACTAGTGTGATTCTGATTGCTACAAATCCAACCTTTCATGGGCGAACCAAGCATATTGAGGTGGATTGCCACTCCATTCATGAGGCATATGACAAAGGTGTTATCACTTTTCCTCATATCAACATAGATTTTCAGATTGCTGATGTGTTTATAAAAACTATGGCTCATCAACGACATCAGTTTCTCGTTGACAAATTGATGCTGCTTGATTAGCCAACATCAATTTGAAAGGATGTTAATAGTATATTCAATCAAATCAAATTTATATTTTCCGCAATCTACTCATTTCCTTTGTTATTTCTATTAATCTTGTACAACTTAGGTTTCCTTCTTTAGCTCACAGATTTTCCACTATATATAGTTAGTTTTCAAGTATAGTTAGCTACGTTGAATAACTTTGTATTACTATAATTAATGTACAATGTAACTACGTTGAATAACTAAGTTGAATGAAATGCTCACATAGATGAGAAGTATTCAGTCATTTCGACAACATGTACTTATGTCGCTTTTGACTAAAAACCAAGGTCGAGAAATAATGATGCACCTAAAAGTGACTGTTTGGGACCAGGCTGAAACGAAACAAACGTTGGGGAAAAGATGTAACAAAGTGTATAGGGTGGGGACCAAACTACAATTTCCTCAAATGAAAAAGGGGTGGAAGTGGAACTCATTCAATTCTACTCTCTCTCTCTCTCTCGACTGAATGGTGGTGGAGGTGGTGGTGGTGGTGGTACCTTGGTTGTTGGGGAGTATAAATGCTTCTTTTCTGTGCTGAAAAAGACCCTACGAGATAATAATGGAGGATATCTCAGTAAACAGACAGAACGGTTTTTCCCTTGTTTGTTATCTTATTACATATATTAATTCAAGTCATTACTATAATGTCATTTAGCTGTGTACTGTGTGTATGCCTGTGACAAAGAAAAGGCCAGAAATCCACTAATCCCATGTGGTGTCTTTGTCATAAGTACTTATGAACATAAAATAAGCAGCTTATTTTTATTAATCCGGCATTTGGCATCCACTCTTCTCTTTCCGTCTAGCCAGGCAATTTTTTCATTTTCTTACTCAATCTCGCATGCCAGCCAGCCCATCAGCATCTCTCTGTCTATTCGCAGTCTTCAATTTTCTTGAAACTCTAGAAACGTAAAAAATTAGTTCTTTCTGACACTCACCCATATGCAAACTGTCCAGAATTAGATTCCAAGAAATTAGCATAAAATCACAATTTTTTTAGCCATACCCAAAAATGTACTTCAATTTCTTGGTGTTTTCAGCAAGATTGTGCATTCAAAATACTGCCAATTAGCAAGAAGCCCCTTTTCAATGAGAAGAACTACTGTATTTGCAGAAGCAGAGATCAAGGGTTTGCAGAACTGGATCCAGAAAGTATAATGCTGAGATTATGTTGGAAAAATGAGGTTATTAGGTGCGAGTTTTTATTGCCTTGTGTTCGTTTATGCATTCTGTTTGTTCGCGTATACGGTATCTGTAGTCTCTCCAATTACTGAAAGGGAGATCTTGCTTCAATTTAAAGGTAACATCTCAAGTGACCCTTATGATAGTTTGAGTTCTTGGGATCCAAGTAGAAGCCCTTGCCAAGATTTTAAAGGGGTATTTTGTAATTCAGATGGAAATGTGGCAAAGATCGTGTTGTGGAATACTAGTCTAGGTGGGGTTTTGTCTCCTGCTTTATCTGGGTTGAAATCTTTGAGGATTATTACTTTATTTGGCAATAAATTCATTGGGAACATCCCATTGGAGTATGGAGAAATTGGTACATTGTGGAAGATAAACTTGAGTTCCAATGCATTATCTGGGTCAATCCCGGAATTTCTTGGGGATTTGCCTAACATAAGGTTTCTTGATTTATCAAGAAATGGGTATACTGGGGAGATTCCTTCAGCACTTTTCAAGAATTGTTACCAGACAAAGTTTGTTTCTTTTTCGCATAACAATCTTTCGGGTACAATTCCTATCTCAATCAGTAATTGTATGAATCTTCAAGGGATAGATTTGTCTTTTAACAGTCTTACTGGAGAATTGCCTTCAGAAATTTGTGACATTCCTGCTGTAGTGTATTTGTCCGTGAGGAGTAACATGCTGTCAGGAAGTGTTCAAGAACATGTTTCAAAATGTGGAAGGTTGGAACTTTTGGATCTCGCTAGCAATAGGTTTACTGACTCTGGTCCATTTGGGTTACTCAGGTTGGGTAATCTTACATATTTCAATATTTCATGGAACGAGTTCCAGGGTGAGATTCCAGACATTGGAACTTGCAGTAGCAGACTGGAAGTTTTTGATGTTTCTGGGAATGGTTTCAATGGAAACATTCCGCCTGGCATCAGAGAATGCAGTCGCCTGAAGTATTTAGATTTGGGATTTAACAGGCTTGATGGAACTATACCAGTTGGAATTGCTGACTTGAAGGGTCTTGTGTTCATTCGATTGGCAAATAACTCAATAGACGGAACAATTCCTTCGGCATTTGGGGGTATTGATTGGCTTGAAGTCCTGGATTTGCACAATCTCAAACTCAGTGGTGACATTCCAGTAGAGATAAGCAATTGCCAGTTTCTTCTCGAGCTGTGAGTTCAATAACCATCTCCTGCTTTTTGTGTTCATGTCAACATTTTTTACAATTAAACTGATGAAACTATACATGTATTACGCAGAGATGTTTCTGGCAATTCTTTAGCAGGAGGCATTCCGCAGAACCTCCTGAACATCACACCCCTTAAAATTCTTGACCTGCATCATAACCAGTTCAATGGAAGCATACCTACAACCATTGGAAATTTATCTAACCTGCATTCTTTAGATTTGTCAGAAAACTTTCTATCCGGTTCCATCCCTTTGACAATTGGGAATTTGAAAAATTTAACTCATTTCAACATTTCTTACAACAACCTTTCTGGTGCTATCCCATCTATTCCTACCATCCAGCAGTTTGGATTTTCTGCCTTTTTTCATAATCAAGGTCTTTGTGGTGCTCCATTAGAAAACTCTTGTTCTGGCACAGAACAGAAACCAAAGTTGAGAGTTTCTGCAATTGTTGCTATAGTCGCTGCTGCTTTGATTGTTACGGGTGTTTGTGTGATAACCATCATCAACATGAAGGCTCGGGGGAGAAGAAGAGAGGATGAGACCATGATTGTAGAAAGCACCCCATTAGCTTCAACAGAATCTAATGTCATCATTGGAAAATTAGTCCTCTTCAGTAAAAGTTTGCCCTCAAAGTATGAGGATTGGGAAACTGGCACCAAAGCGTTGCTTGACAAGGAATGCCTAATTGGTGGAGGTTCAATTGGAACAGTGTACAAAACTACCTTTGAGGGCGGAATATCAATTGCTGTGAAGAAACTTGAGACTCTGGGAAGAATCAGGAACCAAGACGAGTTCGAGCATGAAATTGGACATTTGGCGAATCTTCAACACCCCAATCTTGTTGCTTTTCAAGGTTATTATTGGTCATCTAGTATGCAGTTAATTTTATCTGAATTTGTCGTGAATGGAAACATGTATGATAATTTGCATGGAGTTAATTATCCTGGGACCAGCACTGGCGTTGGTAATTCAGAACTGAATTGGTCAAGAAGGTTTCAGATAGCATTAGGGACTGCCAGAGCACTAGCATACCTTCACCATGACTGCAAGCCTCGGGTTCTTCATCTCAATGTCAAGTCTACTAATATACTACTGGATGAAAACTACAACGCGAAACTATCAGATTATGGTTTGGGGAAGTTGCTTCCCTTGCTAGACAATTATGGTTTGACAAACATCCACAGTGCAGTTGGATATATTGCACCTGAGTTGGCACAAAGTTCAAGGATCAGCGAAAAATGTGACGTTTATAGTCTTGGAGTTATTCTGCTGGAGTTGGTTACCGGGAGGAAGCCGGTGGAAAGTCCCTCGACAAATGAGGTGGTGATTTTGTGTGAATACGTTAGAAGTTTGGTTGAGAGGGGTTCTGCTTTGAATTGTTTTGACAGTAGGTTGAGAGGATTTTCCGAAAATGAGCTTATTCAGGTCATGAAGTTGGGGTTGATATGTACTTCTGAAATTCCTTCAAGAAGACCAAGCATGGCTGAGGTTGTTCAGATTCTTGAATCCATAAGAAACGGTTATAACTATTGATTGCAATATTTTAATTTTTTGGTACAAAGTAACATTATATTCTTTCATATTTATTCCTGATTAGAATAATCAATTTGATCTTATGATTGCAATAAAATTATTCCATTTTTTGCAACTTCAAGAAATATTTACTCTAACCTACATTCAGAAAGAGAAGAATTCCTTCAGATTGTGTTCTTGTTTCGATCCTTGATACTCGCTTATTCATCAGAGAATTAAAAACAGGGATCCTTCAGGCACGAGAAAGATGTTACAATGACAGATTTTCCTAGTTATGAATTCTCTATAGTAACTAATATTTTGAGAATTGAACCGGACTGGCCAGTTTACTCGAAAAGAAACCGAAAATTGGCTTCAAAATCGGTTTAAATAATTTAAATTTGAGATGTAATATGCTATGTTATTATTTTCGACCATTCATTCGACTTCAGTTTAACCCTTTGAAACTCTTTGACCCTTTACTTTTTCCCTGTAAGATCCCCAGACTTGTAATTCTGCAAAAGAAAACGGAACTGAATTTTCTTAAATATCACTTTCTGCTCGCTCTTTCACCAGTTGTGAATGGTCCATCCACAATCACAAGACCCCAAGGCAGGTAGGTTCCTTGAATACGTTAACATGATTCAACAGAACATGTAGGAGGATATAGAGGGTAGCCCTTCATCTTTTTCTCAGTGCTTCTTTCATTTCTTGTCACCCTTATTCAAATCTTGCATCTTACATGTGAAATTGTTTGTTGTGCAAAAAGCAGCAGTGGCATCGAATATTGCAACTGGTAAAGTACAGATGTTCTAATGATTGTACATATGGGCCGGAAAAATATATACACAAAAACTTTTATAATATTACGAAGGAAGTAATTGCAGTTTTTAGTTTGTTCTTGCAGATACTAGATAGAACCAAATGTATATCATTTAAAAATTATCTTTAACATATATGCAAGGTTTATTTTTCCATCAAAACCTAACATGTACACAACTAATTAAATAGGTGGCGATGAGACTTAATCCGAGGACTTTTACCTTCTCTGATACCATGTTAAGGTTTAGATAAAGTCGTTCAATCGAATATTTATCTCATACCTATTACTGATCATTGTCAAAACAAATACTGTTTATTGATTATAAACTTCATAGCATGTCTTCTATCTTTATTTCTCCCCATCACTATCCTTATCTGCTGAATTATACTTTCTCATACTTGAAACACGACAGAGGCGACTGCTTTGTCCAACTTCTTATGTCGCAAGCCTTTTTTCAAGGTACTTTATTCTCCTTCCCTTTTCTTCTCTATCGTGAGATCATTGGGGAACAATGTATGTCAAATGAAAGCATGAAGAAGGGTGGACACAAGTATTACTGCTACCATTGTTGATGACACGAATGAAAAGGCCAAAGCAAGACCCTTGCTTATTACATTAGGCACTTCCTCTGCATCAAGGGCGGACCCAGGATTATAATTCCGGGGGAGAGGGGGGCGAGATAGAATTACGTAAAATGTAATACTTTTTTTTTTGCAATTATTCCTTACGGCTTCTCGTACTTTGAAAACGCCGTATAATAGTCTCGCTATTAATTTCATTAAATACATCTTTTTCAACGTACAAGGAAATTCTAAATCAAGTTTAGTAATACGTAGACGAATTGAAAATTAAACTGGTACAACAAGATACTAAAGGGTGAAAAGCAATGAGCAGTAGTTTTCACCTTGCTAATTCAAGAAAGTCTGCAAACTTGGACAAAACTCTACTAATGCTCTTTTGAGGTGCCAGTGCATAGGGGAACACAAGTGCATCGGGAAAGAGAGTTTTTCCATGTGTATTTCCTTAGTACACTTTGAATCCATTGATAGTCTTTGCAATGTGAAAGCCTTGGCCAGAGTTATTTATTTAGTCATTTTTGTAATCACTACCACTTCTTAAAAGATATTAGAGAAAAATGAAGAATATCCCAACTCTTTAAGTGTCTATGAGTGAAGAAATCATCAATAGTCATTCGAGATGGGGATATAATGATTGAGTTTGATGTTGAAAGCATTAGCAAATAAAAGCATAATAAAAACTTCAAGAGGTAAAGGATGCACAGATCACAAACTTTATTAACTGAATAACAAAATCCATTGACACATTACATACATCAAGACTAAACAGACATTATATCAAACACATTAACTACAGTACATAAATCAAGTAAATAAGAACACAAGGCTACTGCTTCAACTATTTTTAGCATTCTACACAATTTTAGAATCCATACCCAAAGTAGATTTCGTCTAACATGAGATCTCGGTGAACTTCAAATCCGCCTTCTTCCACCTCATCTTCTTCCATCTCCTGTTGAAGGCTTCATAAGCTTCACAAATTATGACCGCGATAATGATGAAGTTCAACTTTCCAATCCGTTCCTTCAAATCCTCATCTAGGGCAACCGCAAAAGGCACATCCGCACAGGGTTTGAGAATTGGGGGGAAAGAAAGGAAATCAGTTCGCTGTTGCTTTCGGTTTCTCAATTTTCAGGGTTTGTTCATTGCAATGTGTGGGCCATTTTTTCTAAATGTTAAAAGACTTGGGCTTGGGTAGTTGGGTGTGTTGTTTTTCAAGGAAAAAAATTAGTGAAAATTACCTAAATCCAGGTGTTAAGTTGTGACTTTTCAAAAATCAGATCTAAAGTTTATTTATTCAAAAATCAGGTATTTTATTTTACATATCAAACCTTAAATCTATCCAAACCCTAAACTAATCCATTTATCTCTACTCTCCCATCGTCTATCCATCTCTCCACTCTCTCACCATTTCTCTGCACTGCCTACCGCCTCCACTGTCACCGTCAGTCTCTCCACTACGGCTTCTCTTCCCTTTTCCCTTCGCAGCAGCGTTGCGACGCTGCTGTGGGTGTGTGGGTCGGCGTGGATATGTGGATGTGTGGCTATGGATCTGTGTGGGTGGCTGTTGGTGATTGGATGTTGTTGGTGGCTGATATGTGTGTGTGTATGATGTGTGTTTGGCTTTTGTTGGTGGCGGATATGTGTGTGTAGCTGGTGGGTGTTGTTGGTATGTGGCTGTGTGTTGCGGATCTGTTGGTGATTTGGTCTGATCTGTGGTGGTTTGGGTAGTGGTGGTTGTTTGTGTTATTGTTGGTGGATAGTTGTGGCGGCGGAGGCGGCAGGGATATGACGAAGAGTGTATGTGACCAACTATTTGATCGATTTGTGACCAAGTATTGGTGGTGGATTGGGATCGGGGGACAGGGGACGGGTGTTTGGGTGTATGTGACCACGGGGGACGGGTGTTTGGGTGTATGTGACCAACTATATGGTTCTATTGTGGCTAATTATTAAACTGTGACCTTAAAATTCGATAATCTGTGACTAAAAATATAATTTGTGACCAACAAATTTGAAAATGTGATCTCTATTATTTATAATTTTTTTAACTTGTGACCAATTAAAAATTTGTGACCTATAAATTTTTTGATCAGTGACCATTGAAGTCAATTGTGACCTATAAATTGTGACTTCGAAATAATCTGTGGTCAATTAATTTGATAAGTTGTGATCGAAAATTAATTTTTAAATAATTAATAAGATATCTGTGACCAAATTGCGTATAACTGTGATATTAACAATTGCCAGAATCGGAGCAAACGACGGAAATAAGCGACGGCAGAACGGTCACTGGAGTAGTCGCCAGAATTAAGTGGAACCGGAGTAGTTAACGGTCGTCGGAGTAGTCGCCGATCACCGGAGTAGTCGCCGGAGCAGTGGGAGGTGGTGGAGATGGATGTGGGGTGGGATGNAATTTGATAAGTTGTGATCGAAAATTAATTTTTAAATAATTAATAAGATATCTGTGACCAAATTGCATATAATTGTGACCTTGTGACCGAACAAATAAATTGTGACCTATAAAATATTATGAATTTATTGTATTTAAATAATAAATATTTTTAATTAATTAACTAAATACCTGATTTTTGCAACTTTTAAACTTGAAACCTGATTTTTGAATTGATGAAACTTAAAACCTGATCTATGATTTTTTCCCAAAAAATTAAGGGTCCAGTGGGGACAGTTTAATGGGTCCGCCTTTGCTCTGCATACTTGATAGTTGCTATTGAAGCGATTGTTATGGGGAAAGTGTAAAATCATAATGCCATAGAAAACCTGAAAAAAAAAAAAAAAGAATTATCAAAATTGATATGAAGTTCTCTATCTCTCTCTCTCTCTCTGCAAATATAATCTTCATGTATATATTGTTGATGCTCGGAGTTGTAACTTGTTTGGTATTAATTTTAAGTGTTTATAAACTATGAGTCCTACGATATGTGTGGCTAATAAGTGGCAAGCTCTGTAGTATGAACATTTCAACTAAGGTAGCGTGTCGGACACATGTTGGATACTGACACTCCTCAGATATTTTACCGTAGTCATTTTTTTCTTTATTAGAAATATTATATAAGTTTAACTCGAAATTATAATTAAATAACAAATATGTACTTATATTTAAAAGATTTTGATAAGAAAAATTAATAACAAGTATAAAACTAAATTTATACTATCTAAATAAAGAACTTTAAAGAATTTAATCAACGTGTCGACAACGTATTGTGTCAGTGTTCGACATGTGTCGGACACACGTATCCGTGTCGGTGCTTCATAGGTGGTAAATTGTAGATCCTAAGAAATTTATTTATGTTTGCTTAAATTATAATTTAAGCTTTTGCCAAACATGCAAGACGACTCAAACCTGATCCAACTTTTTCAGAGGTGCAACAAGCGAAGATAGCCGTCTTTAGATAAGAAAGATATGAACCCAAAATGGTTAATTATCTGAATCCTCCAAAGAAGTTGATACACACAACCAGCGAAAAATAGAGAAATAATGCATTGAAATAGCATGTCCTTGCCAAGCCATCGAATTCTCCATAAATAACTCCGAAAGCAATGGTTGCTGCAGCAGGAGTTGCAATGAACATGGAGTATAAGGGTGAGTTCCTTAGGCAAAGCATCACTTGTGGGCAATCTCTGATATAATGTGACAAATACTACAAGATAATGAAATCAAAAAGTGGCCCTTTGAAGAGGTCTCTCGTGACATGTAAATTGTAAACAAAATCTGTGGTTTAAAAGTGGTAATAGTACTATATTTAGGTGTTAATTATACCAACTTGGAAGAAATCATTATGAAACAAAATTATTGGACGAAAAGGGACAAGTTCATTTTATTTTTTTTTTATCAAAAAAGCCACATAATGAGTTCACGTGAGGCTATGCATTGGACGAAAATGCTTTCACATACAGAAACGATAAATTTGAAGTCGACAACGGTATCTCTATTCTCAAGAATGTTACAAGGAAAATTAGTTTCATATTTTATTTGTGATCGAAAACAATTATTTCTAATGAAAGATGTGAAATCTCTAAAAAAGAAAAAAAAAATACACATGCAAACATATACATGTAATATCTTTCTATTGACTCCATTCTATCAAAAGAATCGTTTGAACCTTGAACACGACTAACCTCTTGTGGTACTCGCACATTTAATGAAGGGAAAATTTCATAAGTAGGAGGTTTAGTTTTACCCATTTCAAATTTAAGATATAAGGTTTAAGATTTCAAATTTCAGATTTTTTAAGGTTTAAACTTTCAAATTTCATTTTTTTAAAATTTTATGTATAAATAAATTAATTAAATATATTAAGGTCACAATTCCATATAAATTGGTCACAAATCATAAATTTTACATGTCATAAATTATTTTACGGTCACAATTCAAAAATTTTATAGGTCACAATTTGTTCATCGAGCATAAATAAAAAATTGAAACGTCACAAATTACTTTATGGTCATAATTTGCTCATCGATCAGAAATCATAAATTTTATAAGTCATAAATTATTTTACGGTCACCAAATTAGAAATTTTATAGGTCACACATTATTTTACGGTCACAAATAAAAAAATTTATATGTCAAAACTTATTCATGGTCACAAATCACAAATATTATAAATCACAACTTTGTAGACAGTCACAAATTGCCAAATTATCGATCACAAATTAACAATTTTTGAGGTCACAAATTATTTTTGATCACAATTTATATTTTTCATTGGTCACATATTGTTTATCGATCAATAATTAATGAATTTAGTGGCCACAAACGATTAAATAATCTGTGACCACCACCAACACTCGTGACCATCATCTCATCACTACCAAGCATGACAAGCGAACGTTGTCATCGGAGCCACTACCACCACCTCCCGGCAACAAACCATCATCTAAAAGTACCAACATCACCACATGACCACCACTACCCACCCACAATCACCGCACCACCAACGACGACCTCCACCACCAACATAAACGCACAACCAACACCATCTCCACAACCACCGTCATCACGGCCTAAAAATCAACAAAACCACCGCCCAACCAACAACAAAATCGCCGCCACAACCACTTGACCACCATATCCACCAACACCGTTGCCAACACAGTTGCTCTCAGATCAGATCCAAAAACCGCTGCGAAGACGGGAAAGAGAGAAAGAGGCGGTTCGACACTACCGTTCGACGCCGTAAAATAACCCAAACTTTCCCATTTTTTCTGCAACGATTTCGTTCTCCTGGTGGTGGCGAGACTGCAATGTCGAACAGAGAACGAAATCACTCTAAAATAACCCAAACTTCATCCCCAAAATTTATCTTCTACTGGCGACGAAAATACCCAAACTTTCCCATATTTTTCTGCAACTTTCACTCTCCGGTGGTGGCACAACAAAGAAGAGAGGCGGGGAAGAGAGAGAGAGAGGGATAGGGACAACGAAGAAATGGATAAAATTAGGGTTTAGTTTGGTTAATTATGATAAAGATAGAGAAGATAGATGAAATATATTAATTAATATCTGATTTGTGTATAAATAAAGTTTATATCTGAAATTTGAAATTGAAACTTTAAGATTCTGGTTATTTTTAATTTCATCTTTAAGGAATGCACTAGAGCCGATATTGGGTAGAGGCAAAGTGGAAATTATACCAAACCAGGTCTTATATTTGGCCTTTTTAAAAATCAAATTTTCAAGATTTTTTTCATTTATCAGATTTTTTTTTATCATTTTATCATTTTAATTAAATAATTAATCTTTAAAACCCTAGTTTATTTATCAGTTCATGTCCCCTCACACATCGTCTCTCTCTCTCTCTCTCTCTCTCTCTCTTTCTTTCCATCGTCTCTTTGCCCCGTCGTCTCATCATCTTCTCCATCTCCCTCCTTCCCTCCCTTCTCTTCCCTATCGCCTCTTCCACTTCTCCCTCCCCACTAGATGTTTGCGGCGTGAAGGCGTTGCTGTGAATTGCAGCAGCGTCTCGACGCAGCTACTGGCGTCGCGACGTTGTGTAGCTGTGGCGGGCGGTGGAGGTGCTGTGGGTCTTCAATGCGACGGTTTGTGGGTGCGGTGGAGGTCTTCACCCTGCAGAGAACGAACAATAGACCGTGGGTCTTTGAGATGTGGCGTGGTATAGATAGAAATAGAGATGGTTGTCGTGGTGATGGAGGTTGTGTGGTTGTTGCGATGGTGGTGCATTGATTTTTTTGTTGTGATTTTGCTGTGGTTTCTCGGTTGTGGTGTGGCGGATCTGTGTGTGTGTGATTATGGTAGGCGAATCTTTGTGTGTGTGGCTATTGTTAGTGGTTTGTTGTCATTGGTGTTATTGTTGGTTGTTGGTCGGTGGTTGGGGCGATGGAGGTGGCGGCGGCGGGCAGATGGGATGAAGAGTTTCTGTGACCAACTATTTGGTCGATCTATGACCAAGTATTGTTGGGCGGCGGCGACATCAGGCGAATGGGACGAAGAGTTTCTGTGACCAACTATTTGGTTGATATGTAACCAAGTATTTGTGATGTTTTGGGATTGGGGGACGGGTGGTTGGGTGTATGTGACCAATTATATCGATCT
>CAIGRH010012199.1:0-15427 GCA_903798295.1 Fraxinus nigra | reverse complement strand
AATTTTAGTCTTGGTTGTTTGTTGTCACTTGTTTAGATTTCTTTATTCAACTTTCCAAAAGGTTAACCTTTAGTCTTAATTTATAGCGTCTGTCCACATCAGTGACGATGGTTACAAAAGGCGTGTTGAAAGATCATCTCCTTTTTTTGGCCAATAGCATGACATGTGGTGGCAATCTGATTGGTTTTAATGCTGGTGGTGTTAAATCATTGTCAAGATCACTTAATCTGCAAGTACCATTCATGGAGGCTACACTGTTTGTAAGAACATTTTCTGTTTCTTGATATAGATTATGTCATACCTATTCTTTGTTATCTGTCCTTCTAATGTTCTTTCATCTTGTCTCTGCTTTAGACCCCAAGAAAATGCTTTGAAAGAGCTGATGAAAAGTGTCATGTTGATGCTTTGACTAGCATTGTGGCCTCTTGTTCCTGGGGAAAACATGTATCTGTTGGCACAAGATCACCATTTGAAGTTCTTTGGGACACAAGATCACCATTTGAAGTTCTTTGGGACACGAGAAAGGTGGGGTCACTCGTTATTAGTTCTTGATATCATTTTGTTTTCCCGTTTGGGGGGTACAAGCATTTGTTTGAAATGCAGGGCTATTTAAATTGAAAACGGATGACAAGCAATGGTTCTTCTTTACCCACAGAGATAGGAAGCCAAATGGAGCAATGTCAAATAGGAGAACTAGGCATGAATATTGGAAGGTGACTGGGAAGAATCGTGTCATCACATTCTGGCCCCGTTGGGGGTGAAGAAGACCTTGGTATTCTATAAACTTCATGCAAAGAAAGGAGAACGTACGTATTAAGTGATGCATGAATATACAATGGATGAAGAGGAGCTGAAGAGATCCGAGGATGCACGGGATTGCTATGCTCGATACAAGGTTTATAAGAAGAGTGGGTCCGGTCCCAAAGTTAGTTATCACTTTAGCATATATGGAAGAAATGTGCATCCTTATGAAATATAACATAATAGGCTTTTTTGGATTGTTGAATAAATTTTTTGATGAGTTTTTGATTTTTCTTTCTTTTTCTTTTTTGGATTTTTAGATGTTTCAAAAAAATTTATCTGAGTTTTGTATGGATATTGTTACATTTTGGAGTTCTAATGATGATTATTGGAGTTATTTTTTTGGATCTAAAATTTGTATGAATATTGTTATATTTTGCAGTTCAATTAATAATGATTATTTGAGTTATTTAATATTATTATCTTCTATCATGTTTTATAGTTGATTTATGTAAATCATTGTACAAATAAAAGAATTAAAAATTAAAAAAAAAAATGTAAAATGACATACGGCAACTGTCGAAAAACGTTGCAAAAACCTTTTCGCAACGTTTGTATGTGCGTTGCGATGTTTGATGATGCCATAGGGGTGTCGACCTTTTGCAACGGGCATTGCGCGTTGCAAAAAAGACTTTTTGTAACATGCATTGCCTGTTGCAAAAGAGACTTTTTGCAACGTGCAGTCTCTTTTGCAACGTGCATTGCACGTTGTAAAAAGTCTCTTTTGCAACGCGCAATGCCCATTACAACTGACTAAGACTCTACGACAACATTGCATCCCACAACAGACGAATGACCGTTGCTAAAGGTAATATGCAACGTTTTTTTTCTGTTGCGAAATGTAATTTTTGGTGTAGTGAATGAGCATTTCAATATATTACTTTGGTGAAAATTGAATGCATATAAGTATAACTGTATAAGACTAACTCCCAATTGCCAAAGATATGCTAGTTATTCAAATATCACAATTACTTACAAGTTTCATTCCCTACTAGTGATTTAATTCTTGATTCTTTTAGAAGTTCATTGAGTGTAAAGATGGTTGAGGCAGTAATTTATCATAAAAAGTGGTCGCACAGTAACAAGGAACATATTGTGATTCGTCAACATTTGGATGAAGTGAAGTGTTGGGTGATTTATAGAAAGTTGTAGAATGTATTATCATATTTGATTTTTTTATTCATTTCTTGTTATTAGTTTCTTTATATCATAATTATAAGTAATGTATACATTTGCTATATTCTTATCTTTATGTAGAGAATCAATCATAAATTACGATTGCAGATGTTGCGCAAATTAGTATCAATTAAGAAGTTAAAACTAAAATATTTCTATCATATTGTTGAATTGTAATGATTACAAAGTGTAGAACTTTGATTTATATTATTTGCAATGATAATATTTAGTTTTATCACAAAATTTTACCTAATATTTATGATTTAACTTATTTCAACATATGTCTTTTCAGTCCAAAAGTAAGGTTGTTTTGGAAGAAATGAGTGAATAGTTCCACGGTATCAATTCTTGAAATATAACATGGTGAAAAACAATCTACAATTTTAGGAATACCAAGACAACATGATCTTAGTATGAGAGATAATCTTTCATCTGGTCTTATAGATGAAGAAATCATTGAAAGTAATGAGGAAAATAAGGCTTCAACTTGATGGTAATACCGACTTTGTTAGAAATATTATGATTCTATATGACGCCACATTCTAAGATCCGCAATCCCTTATAATGTTATAGGTCATCAAAAACCTTTTATGTACTTGTTGGTTGGAGAGTCTAGCAAACGATCTCCATAGTACAAGTAGATGATAAGGCCCCATATAAGGAGGCTATAGATTATGTTGATGCATATTTATGACAACAAGATATGAATATTGAAATGGAATCTATGCAATCCAATCAAGTCTAGGAACTTGTAGAAGGGATAAAATCCATTATGTGCAAGTTGGTTTACAAAAAATAAAGAGAGGAGTATATGTGAACGTTGAAACCTTTAAATCAAGGTAGGTGGTTTAAGATTTTACCCAATGAGAAGGCATCGATTACAATGAGATCTTGCTTATGACTATGCTTAACTCAATCTAGATTCTCTTATCCATTGCAACTCATCTTGATTATGAAGTGTAGGAAATGGATGTCAGACGATATTTCTTAATCGCTATCTTGAGAAATGAATCTATATAATACAACTAGATGGATTTAGATAATGTGGTCATGAAAGCTTGCAAGCTATAGCGGTTCGTTTATGGGCTCAAGCATGCATTGAGATCTTGGAACGAAGTATTCAACGAGGTGATTAGGACACATGGGCTTGATAGGAAAATAGATGAAGCATGTGTCTCCAAGAAGATAGAAGAATAAAATTATAATTTTCTTAGTGTTAAATATGGATGATATTTTACTCATTAAAAATGATATGAGAGCATTATCGTCTATGAAAGCGTGGCTCGACTAACTGCATCATATGAAGTAGCCATGTTTTATGTATTTGAGAGATCAAAAGAAAAAAGATGATATCAATGTCCCAAGCTTCATGTATTGACAAGATACTTGTCAAATATACCAAGCAAGATTACAGGAAGGATAACTTATCATTTAGACATGGAATCTCTCTCTAAGGAACAATCCCCTAAACCTCCTGAAGAGATAGAGCCCGTGAGTAAAATACTTTATTCTTCGGCAGTAGGTAGTCTCAAGTATGCTATGATGTGCACTAGACCTAATATTTTTTATGTTGTTGATATGATAAGTCTTTATCAGTCTAATCCCTGAACCGGAACATTGGGTTGTTGTAAAGCATATCTTTAAGTACCTTTGAAGTGTAAGGAACCATATGCTAGTTTACTATTCACCAGATCTTGTTCTAGAAAATATACTAATTTTAACTTTCAAGCCTAAAATGACTCTCATAAGTCTATATCAGGAGCATGGCTTACACTATTTTTGGTGGGGCTATAATATGGAGAAGTATCAAACAATCATGCATGCTTATTACACCATGGAGGTCGTGTAGAAGCCAGAAAAAAAATTTAAATTAAATTAAATTAGGCTCATATTTTTTTTATGTGTTGATCTAGCACCATGAGCCTAGCACATAGACGATCCATATGCTCAGCTTACTTAAGAAATAAAAGTCCAGTACTAATTTGATATGTTTGAAATAATTTTAGTCTCATAAAAATTCACAAGCAACAATATGTGTTTTTTTTAAATATAATTTTTTTAATAAAGTATGATGTAATTTAATATTTTCCGAAGATTGGACCGGACGGCGAAATTTTTATTTTATAGATGGTAAATATTTTTAAGATTTAATTTGCACACATTATTTTTCAAAAGGACCAATTTATAAGTAAAAGAAGATTTAAAGTTATTATTTTCGGATTTGTATTTGTTAGTTCCTTATTTAATTAATTAAATAAGTTGTGTGTGTGTGTGTGTCATTAATTGGAATGAAACCCACAATTTAATCCCAAAACACACTCGCACGTTTTTCACTGTTGGTAAAATAGTCAAGGCATTTAATTCTCATTATTGGTAGGCTAAAATGTTGCATTCTCCTCAAATTTTATTCACTCACACGTTTTCATAGTTGGTTTTCAGTCACACGTTTTCATAGTTGGTCGAATAGCCAATGCATTTAATTCTCATAATTGGTAGGCTAAAATGTTGCATTAAACCTCAAATTATATTCACACACATTTAAGATTTGTACACACACTTTTATGGGCTTTAACTTCCAATATATGCATGAGTTGAAAGAATGAAAGGCCACCTTTAATTTTCCAAAATGGGAATAAGTATCAATGGTCGTGTACGTGAGTATCTTTTCCCTTTTACTAATTAAACATTTCTAATGTATATGTGGAATTATAAAGACACGTGTTGATACAAGAAAAGGAAATAAATTTTCAAAAGAAAGAAAAAAGAGAAAAACAATTTTTTTTTCAAGCTTTGGGTGCCGTAAGGATACAACATTCATCGTCCATTCAAAAATTTCAAACAAAGGTGGGTAGAGGTGCAAGTGGTATTTCGTTTTCAAATTATAATTTTTCGTTAAAAGTTGAATGAATTGGTACCTTCGGGTATGATGCTCCGGCACTACTATAGTTTGAATGATCATTCTCCGGCTCTACGTGTTATGATATTGCTATAGAAATCGAATTTTGCCGAAAATCCCTCTACGTTCAACGTTATGAATTCACACTTTGAAATTTCTAAATTGATAACGAAATGCACCGATAATATCTATTGAGTTTCAAACTCGTGAGTTAATTAATTCCCCTCTTACATGCTGATTTGATATGCTTGGGATGTGGATGATGGTAGAGGATGATGCAACATGTTATGGAGAAGGCCACTTTACGTTTTTAATTCGAATATGCAACATTTATGTTTATTTTTTTTAAATAGATTTCTAAGAACATCATATATAGAACTATTCTAAGAATATTTTATGAGTAATTTATGTTTAGAAGTAGTTATATGTTATAAAAAATTAACTTACAAGTCACCATTTACCACAAAAGAAAGTGTTAGCGGTTTAGTGTTGCTGTTTTTTTTTCTAAATTCTCAGCTTTTGCCCTGAAATTCAAAAATTCATAACCCAATCGATATTTGAAATTTTTAGACAAAACCAGTGGCGTTTGATAACCTCATATGTTAGCTATTGAATAAACTTGGAATCATGTTACTGATTTTGGTAGAATTTTATATGTCCCTTAAAGTAAATTGTACTGGATAGTGTTGCTGTTTTCAGCTTATGCCATTGACTTTAAAATTTTGTAACTCAATCGTTACTTAGAATGTTTAGACAAAACTAGTGGCGTTTGATAGCCTCATTGATTAGCTACTGAATAACGTCGAAATCATGTTGATCCAACATTTGTAGAATTTTATATGTCATTTTAAGTAAATTGCATTGGGTTACCTTCTAAACCGAGTCGTTGTGGAGTTTTGAAAAATATTTTAATACATCATATGTTGCCGACGGAAGCTAATTTTTGGATATGTCATAATGTAAAGAATTTCTTACTTTAGTGTAAAACTTCATGAAGATTAGGGGTCGATAGCTATGCAAACGAAATTATTTTTAAAATTGCCACCGAGATAGAAAATAAAAGCAGCAACATTTATTTTTCATTTCACGTCAATATATGACTTTATTTGTAAGAAATTATAGGAAAATCCCTTAATACGAAATGACATTATTTAGAATTAAATAATTCTTGAAATAAATTTTTAAGTTAAATCTTTATGCTTTCCGCTAAAATTATAGTTAATTATTTAATTAAGTTTGGTCTACGGGTAAAGTAAAGTTAATCTTGTGACGTTTTGATCCTTGTAGGTTGAGGCATTCAGGTCGAGTATGTGCATTTTGTTCTAAAGAAGCGATTTTGCACAAGAAATTCGTAATCGATATTGAGGTCATTCTTGCATCTGCACAGCCCATGATATAGTAAGTAGGCAGTGGTAAATGCTATAGAACCATTGAGTCATCAAAGGAGTAAATACATAGAATGAAAATATCATCTCTTGAGATACATGGTTGGTTGTAGAGATGTGATTGTCATTAAGATTATTACTGGATATAACCTAGTGGACCCATTTACTAAAGCTTGTTAGCTTAAAGTTTTGAAGAACATCTTCGAGGCATGATGTTGCAACACATGACACATACACACTAGGGCAAATGGAAGATTTGTTGGATTATGTGCCCATATAGTATAATTTTACTATAGTAAAATAGTGTTTTTTTATAAAAAGCAAATTTTATTATTTTATTATTTCTAGTTATTGCATTTATTTGATACTGGGCATGCCAGTAAAAGTGCAATTAGATATATACATTTAAACTAAAATTGAACCCCTTGAATTAGGATAAGAGGTTTTGGTCTGATTCCAAAAATTAGGAACCGGAAACGATAACTAATCAGCCTTGAATTGCTCTTATTTCTTGAATTGAAGTCGTGAATACCTGACTCTGGAATCGAATTTATAATTCTTTATAATCTTCATTTTTATAATTTATTTTCCATAACCCCTGATGATCCTACATAAGAAGTAGCAAGTTTGCAAGGTCCGACAAACACTAAGTTTGCAATGCTCAAGTTTAAATACCCTTATCAATAAAATTCATTCATTTGAATTAAGTTATATAACTCTCGTCACACAACTCTTTCTTGAGGCACTGCGACAAAGCTACAACAAAATTTAAATTCTATTTGATGGCATATTTGTAGTGTATTAACAAAGTGTTTGAATATGTATAGGGTAGCATACTTTATTTCTTTTATTTCTACTAAATATTGAAAGGTAATTTATAAGGTCAATTCACGAATTTTAAAATATGTTACGAGCGACACACTTAAGCAAATATCCGACAGTTTCCTCTATTTTCTTCCCAACTGTAGACCCTAATTTCTCATTCATCCGGAATTGATTTTGAGATTCCAAATATACCATGACAATCTACTGACCAGTAGAAAAAGTTGGTCTATTTACATTTGTATTTACATTTGTAATTTGACCATTAGATCAAGTCTAAATGTTTGGCCGAATTTGACACGAAAGTCACTTTTCCAAGTTTTTTATTTTGACACATAAACCAAATTTTAAATCTTCTAACCAATTTTTAATAATCCCCCACATGAATAAAAATTTGAGTATGCTCATGTTATGCAAAAATATGATGCACAGTAGAGAGAGAGAGAGAGAGAGAGAGAGAAAGAGAGAGAGCAGAAAAATACTGCATCAGGCAAAGTAGCTTCTGACCTTAACCTTCCTAAGTGAAATACTATCAGATTTGCTTAGTAATTGGTGCACGTGATGTCTTGAATCATTCATCCGTTGGTGTAAACCAAAACAATAATACTAACATAGATGTCATCCCTGATTCATTCATAGTTCTCATGACTTGATTCATTTTAGCCTTGAACCATCCTTGGGTTTCATAAGTGTTTAGAGAATTGTACCTTCAAATAATTCTCATTATAGCCCCACTTCACACTTACATAGGTGACCTCCTATTAAGAGTATTATGTCCTACTCCACTTGACTTAATCAATATATATGAATCATTAAAAGAGTATATTAACATTTAATCATTCTACAGAAAACACTTTAATATCATAGGAATGAGTTAGGAAATAATTTCCTAAGTGCTTCTTTGAATCTTCATAACTTAGTTGTCCCTTTAAAACTAAGATTTTAGGATCTCCAGTCAACAAGGTAGGGTTGCTTTTATAAAGATCCTTACGTAGTAGGTTTTGATTCCATTTCTTTCGATAAGCAACATACTTGATCTTTAGGCAAACCTTTTGTAAGTGGATCCGCAATGTTCTCCTTTGATTTCACATAATCTACGGAGATGATGCCTTTAGAAATTAGTTGCTTAATGGTATTATGTCTGTGACGTATACATCTAGACTTACCTTATACATGTTGTTTTCAGCCCTTCCAATAGCCGATTGACTATCACAATATATACTTGTTGTAGGTACTTGCTTAAGGCAACATGAAATATCTTTCAAAAATTACGAAGCCATTTTGCCTCTTCTCCGGCTTTATCCATAGTAATGAACTCTGACTTCATTGTTGATTGAGCTATACACATATGCTTTATTGATTTCCATGATATAGCAGCTCCACCAATGGTAAATACATAACCACTAGTAGACTTGAAACCCTTCATGTCAGATATCCAATTTGCATCGCAATATCATTCCAATACCGCAAGATATTTTATGAAATGTAATCCATAGGTTAATGTAAACCTTAAGTACATAAGAACCCTTGTTAAAGCCTTCCAATGATCATGGCATGGATTACTTGTGAATCTACTAAGTTTATTCACAACATGTGCTATATTCGATCGAGTGTGGTTCGTAATATACATTAGACTCCCTATAACCTGTGGATTTTTTAGTTGTGACAAACATTCACCTGTATTTTTTACTAAGTGTAAACTAGGGTCAATAGGAGTTTTCGCAGGACTTTTCTCAAGTATATTATACTTTTTCAGTACACTCTCAATGTAATGAGATTGGGAAAGTATGATTTCTTTCGGTGTTCTAGAGATCTTAATCTCTAGTATCACATTAGTAACACCCATATCTTTCATATCAAAATGCTTCGTTAGAATTTTCTTAGTTTTTAGTAACACTTCGTGACTATTGCCCATTAATAACATGTCGTCTACATACACAAAATCACATCGACATTTGGTGTATGTTTTATATATGCACACTTATCACACTCGTTTATCTTAAATTCGTTTGACAACATCGTTTCGTCAAACTTTTGCTATCATTGTTTAGGAGCTTGTTTCAATTCATATAAGAACTTAATAAGTTTACAAACCTTGTGTTTGTGATTAGGAGAGACAAACCATTCAAGTTGTTTCATGTATATCTCCTCTTCTAACTCACCTTTCTCGAATTACCTTTTCACACCCATTTGATGAATCTCGAGGTTGGGTATTAGTGCAATTGCAATTAACAAATGTATCGAAGTGATTCTAGTTATGGGTGAGTAGGTATCAAAGAAGTCAAGTCCCTCATTTTACCTATATCCTTTGGAAACCAATCTAGCCTTATATTTGTCAATGGATCCATATGGTTTAAGTTTCTTTTTAAAAATCCATTTGTACTCTAAACGTTTATTTCCGGGAGGTAAATCAACCAACTCCCAAGTACGATTTTGCATTATCGATTATATCTCATTATTGATAGTTTCTTCCTAATGTGGTGCTTCCAGTGTAGACATGGTTTCATCGAAAGTCTTTGGATCATTTTATACCATATAGGTTAGAAAATCTGTGTCAAACGAAGTTGATAGTCTTACCCTTTTACTCCGCTTTGGTTTTTTCTCATTTGAAATATCATTTGTAATATTATAAGTTCTTTTATTTGAACTTAAATTATCCTTGTTTTTACATGGAAAAACATTCTCGAGAAATTATGTATTTCTCAATTCAATTATGGTTCCCTCATGTATAGATGAATTTCAGATTTGTGTAAAAGGAATCAATATGCATTACTATTAGTAACGTATCCAATAAATATGCAATTAATCATTTTTGGATCAATCTTTACTTGCTTAGGCTTGGAGATATCAACCTTAGACAAACACCTCACACTTTCAAGTGTTGGTAGGAAGGAGGATGACATTTCCATAATTCATATGGAGTTTCTTCCATTTTGTTGTGGGGTATTTTATTAAGAATAATATTTATCGTTAAAATAGCTTCTCTCCACAAGTTTTGAGATATACCCGAACTTATCAATATGATGTTCTTCATCTCTTTAAGAGTTCGATTTTTAGGTTTGACAACATCATTCGATTGATGAGAGTATGATGTCATTGTTTGATGAATAATTCCATGTTCGGAATAGAATTCTTCAAACGATGTCCGATATTCACCTCATCTATCACTACAAATATTCTTTATTCATTTACTAAGTTGAGTTCCAACTTCTGCCATATAACATTTAAAGACATCCAACACCTCGTCTTTACTTCTTAAAAGAAAGACGTAACAATACTTTGTACAATCATCAATGAAAGTAATAAAGTATTTCTTACCACCTTTAATTTAAACATATTTCAAATCACAAATGTCACTATGTATTAGCTCTAAAGGTGTAGTGTTCCTTTAAATCGAGAGGAACGGTGTTTTAGCCAACGTTGCTTCAATACACACTTGCATTTATGATTATGATCGATCTTAAGCATTGGAATTAAACTTTGACTCATAAGTTTGAGCAAAGATTTGTAATTCACGTGTCCTAATTGACTATACCACAAACAAAACAACTCAAGCATATAAACGGATTTTAAAATTTTATTCGTAATGCGTTGCCTTGGTACAACAGTATGAACATTCATTTTGAACATTCCATCACACATGTATTCCTTTTCTACATACATATCATTCTTAGTGAGTACAAATTTAATGAATACAAATACAAGTTTAAAACCATCACATGTAGGACGTTGCTCATGACGAGTTCTTTGTCAGTTATCATTTTCAAAGTGACCTTCCCTTGTCCTTCAACTTTGGAACTTGCAGAGTTTTCCATGAAGAGTTATTCTCCATCCAATTTTTGATAGTTGGAGAACATTGCCTTATCTATACATACATGAAGGGTAGCACCAGTATCAATCCATTATTCCCTTGAGTTTCCAACGTGGTTGCACTCGAAAATAATTGTAAATAAATTCATCTCTTGCATCCTTTCAGAAATGGTGTCTCTTTCAACCATGTTAGCATGTGCATTCTTCTTTGTTTTCGACATTCACTTGAGCGATGTCAGACCTTTCCACAGTTGTAGCAATTCCTTTGAACTTTTTGGCCTTCTTGGAGTTGTCTCTTCACGGTGCCTCACTGGAGGACTTTAACTTCTTGTTGACAGCCTTCGAGTTGGTTTCAACAAAGTTTGCTCCAAGTTGGACAATAAGCCTTCTATCGATTTTCCTATTGTCTTCTTCAATCTTAAGCAGGCAATCAATTCTTCTAAGTTCATTTCCTTGCATTTATGCATGAGGTAGGTTTTGAAATCTCTCGACATAGGAGGGTGTTTTTCGATGATGACAGCAACTTAGAAAGATTCGCTCAGTTACATCTTCTCGGCATGGATGTCATGTAAAAGAACTTGAGGTTTTTGCACTTAACTAATCACCGTTTTGGAATCCACCATCTCGTAGTCCAAAAATTTGCCTACTATGAATTTCTTAGTTCTGGCATCCTCGATCTTGTATTTCTTCCTCAAAGAATCCCACAGTTTCTTGGCTGAGTTCTTCGAACTATATTCTCCATATAGTGTGTTGTCCAATCCGTTTAGGATATCATTTTTACACAAAAAGTCCGAGTGCTTCCATGTATCTAAAGCAATAATCGATTTACGATTATTATCTCTTTCTTGTACCGTTGGTGTAATCTCCTTAAGAAACTTTGCCAGGTTTGAATGGTAAGATAGAACAACATCTTTTGTTGCCATATCTTGAAGTCCACGCCTCCAAACTTATTCGATTTTTCCCATGCGGGATTGCAGTATTTTGAAGTAGTATAGCCAATGGTGGAACCACATTGTTTAAACAATTTTGACTCAAATTAGCCTCAATAGTGGTCATTTCTATTACACAAACAAAAGTTCAACGCAAATAAATCAAAAGAAGAGAATATCACACGAATGTGTATTCCAAAAGATGAAGAGAAAATATTAACAATAACCACAGACACAAGGTTTTTGTCTTAAGATTGTTATTGTTGGCGAAGCGGGCTAAATATAAGTACGGGTGAAAGGGTTGTTGTATATCGAACAAACAAAAAGCAAAGTTAAATCCACAGGAGCATGACTAAACAATATAACAAGGTGATTGGAAATGTAGTATGAAAACTACAAATGAAAATAAAGGGCGACCAAGAAATAAAGAAGAACAATTCGAGACAAGTGATTTTCACTCTTTCCTTAAAACAAATTGCCCCGCAGTGGTACTCACGGTTTACGGTACTTGTCTCCCAAGATACAACATATTCAACTTGTGGTGGAAGCACTTCAAACCACAAGTCACGGCGGACTTTCGACGGAGTTTCTATCTACAAAGAATAAAACGATTTTGAATGAATTTGGAAGTGATTTGCAAGAGTTTTTATGCAATGCTCAATGCAAATACGGTATGAGATGCCTAATGGACATCCAAGGGGTCCTATAATAGAGGATGAGAGATTGTGAATAAAGTGTTGGCCCCAAACTCAGCAACTCTTGCCAAAAGTTGCACTATTCATTATCACTAGCATGTCGACATAGCCTCGCTCGAGTGATAAAAACAGTGACTTCGTCGCTAGTTTGTCACTAGCCTGTCACTCGAGCGATAGTCTAGTGTTAGGCAAGCGGCACACTTTGGCAAATATCCGGCAGTTTTCTCTATTTTCTTTCCAACTTTGGACAGCAATTCTCATTCATCCGAAATTGATTTTGAGACTCCAAATATACCACGATGATCTACTCGACGAGTAGAATAAGTTGGTCTATTTACATTTGTAATTTGTTCATCAGATCAAGTTCGAATATTTGGCCGAAGTTGACAGGAAAGTGTCTTTTCCAAGTTTTTTATTTTATTTTTACACTCCAAATTTTCAATCTTCTAAACCAATTTCCAACAGATTCAAATCGAAAGATATATAACCTTTATGCACGAGTGTTGATAGTTTGTATTGTGATCCATATAATTTTGAACGTGTAGGGGATTGTTATATTATATTCAAAAATTATATTAGAAGGGAGAATTGGGAAAAGAATTACCATTGGAAAAGGAAAAACTGATGTGAGATCAAAATGGGAAGAAATTGAGGGTAGGTAATTTTAAGCCCATGCATGGCATGCTTTTGCAAAACCTGAATCTATTTGCCTTGAACCATGTATAAGCATGGTTTTGAAAACTAGCCGCTAGTTTTCAATTTTGATCTCTTGGTGCTTTTCATGAAAATTCGAAACTTTTCATGAAAAGTTATGCACTAATTCAGGGATTGTATATGAAACACTATAAATAAGTGACAATTTTTAATTACAAACACTAGAAATTAATCCTTAAAATCCACATTTAAGTGTTTCTTTCGCCAATTTTATGCATATTCAATGTTTTAAGTGTTCATTAAATTCTTGAAAGAAATCACAAGTGGGTAAGTGTTTTCTTCTTAAATGCTTATTTAATTATACTAACCATTTTCCAGTGAATCCCTTTAAGCACTCTAAAACATTCTAAATTAGGAAAATATCATTTGAGAACAACAATTATGCGTTCAAGCATATTGTTCGTGAAATTTGTTGAGTTCCCTCCTCCTATTTCTCATTATTTTCCAACAATAATTATACAATATGTTAGATCCGTAAGATTATTTCAAACAAATTTTGTCACTTTACTGTTCGGCTCTTATTAAAATTATAATTTATTTTTTTCTCTCTTATTATCAACCACACATTTTTTAATAAAATAATATTACACACATAATCTCAAAAAAAAAAAATCTTCTTTTTTAACCACACATTTTTAAAATAAAATACTATTCTAACCGTTAAAATTTCAAATGATGGTGCCAAATGAAATTTTTATTACAAAAGTGATTTTTTTTTCTTGTTTCAGAACTTCAACACCAATAAGCACTCAAAAGTTAAAACAAGAGGGAGTGTAGTAGGGTTGGCTGATTTCCAGTATTGGACAATGTGGCATATGAATAATTCAAATTAAAAGGAATTTGGGTTACACCACAACAATAAGAAATTAGTAGAAACTATCTATAGGTGGCATATGAAATTTAAAGTATTTTGTAAGCCAGTCTAAAATTTCAAAGTGAAGTTTCCTCTTAAGTTTCGAACTAATTATACAATATGATCTATCCGTGAGATTATTTCAAACAGAATTTGTCACTTTATTAATTTCCTCTACAAAACATGATTTTTTTTTTTTTTTGTTTGACAACTTCAACACCAATTATAAGCACTCAAAAGTTGAAACACGACGGGGTGTAGTAGGGTTCTCTGATTTCCAATATTTGACAATGGGGCACATGATTATAGAACAAGGGATGCAGAGTGGCCTGATTATTGTCCTTCGCGGTTTCAACAGTCTCTGTGTCTTCGTTGATAGGGCCAACACTCACGATCTTCGCGAAGCACACATTCTTCCTAAGTAATTTGACAAGAGTCACCGAGTCGATATCTTCGCCAATCACCGTTAGATGGTTCATTTCCTGCCCCTCCATTGCTGATGACTCTACCCTTATATAATAATGTGAATAACACCACCAAAGTTGAAGTTTTCTTATTACACATTTGATAAAGTTGATTAGGCAATATTGAACAATATGGAAGGGAAATAAATAAAAAAAATAAAAAAAACAGTGTTAAGATTTGAAATTCTATCTTAAAATATCAACCATATTAAGAGGAGTAGCACAAACCCTTATAAATTGGTCTATATTTTCATTTTTATTCAATGTGAGATTCTATTCCTTAACATGCCCCCACAATATGGTGACTTATTTGAGCAGACCAATTTTGAAATTTGTGTGCTCAATTTTTTTTAGTATTAATCGAATCACATGTTGGAGCGTAACAAGCTCTGATAGCAAGTTAAAATTTAAGGTTTCATCTTAAATGATCAACCTTAGTAAGAGGAGTGGCTTATTCAATGTGGTTTCTCTAAAAAATCAATATTACAAAACTCATTTTAACCAAAATAATAATAAGAAAATAAAATAGAGCTCAAATACGGGCTTCGTTGCTCGTAGAAAAGATTTAACTTACGTGGCATGCATACTGCGATACGCAGCACATCAACATCTCAATGATGCCTTGAGAGTTATGTTCATTTAACGAGACCTCAATGACCACCTTTTGCTGATAATGATAAACATTGAAAGAGGAAATATACATATAAGAAGGTTCAAGGGTTTCTTTTTCCATTTCTTGCATGTCAACTATGTGCAGGGCTGTACCTGTATTTCGCGGGGCCTGAGGCGAACTTCAGAATTTGGGCCCCTAAGCCATAGCAGACAATCCTTTTTTTCTTTTAAAAGTATCTTACGGAACTAAATTTGTTAACTTAAAATCAA
>CAIGRH010012193.1:0-10947 GCA_903798295.1 Fraxinus nigra | reverse complement strand
AAGCGACAGGCATGGTGGCGGCCCCCAAAAAATCAAGTTCACATTGCCTTATTTCATCATTTGTTATTTTATCGAAGTACAAGCGGCGAGGCGAGGTAAGACCCATTTCGATCGGGCTCATGGCCTTCGTTCCATATGCCATGGAGAAAGGTGTTTCACCCGTTACAGTTCGACTAGCTGTGCAAATTGTCCATAACACGTGGGGAAGGTGGGGCTCCACCTACGTTCCTTTGGATGCATCAAGTTTCTTTCTTAAGAGGTGCTTGACGGTCTTGTTAACTGCCTTAACCAGACCATTTGCCTGGGGGCGATGAGGGAATGAAAAGTGATTCTTGGTACCTAGTTTGTCGCACAAGTCCCTAACCTTTTTATTGTCAAATTGTCGCCCATTGTCTGCCACGAGCGAGTGTGGAATCCTGAACCTATAGATGATGTTCTTCCAGATTAACTTGGAAGTGTTCGCTTAAGTTATCTTCGCAAAAGGTTCAACTTCAACGCACTTAGTGAAGTAATCAATGGCGATAATCGTATAACTTGCACTTGCGTTCTCTTTTGGCATGTGGCCTATCAGATTGACCATCGCTTGGCGAAGGGCCAGGGGTTGGATACCACAATTAGTTCCTGCGACCATTGCTTTTGGATGGAGGAAAAACACTGACATTTGTCGCATCTCCTTACAAATTATATTGCATCTTTTTTCAATGTTGGCCAGTAGTACCCCTGCTTTCTCACTTTCCGAGCTAGTGCTGGACCTCCCATGTGGCTACCACACATTTCCTCATGAATTTCTCACATAACATAATTGGCTTCTTCCTTTCCAGTGCATCTAGGAGTGGGGATGAAAAGAGTTCTTTTGCCTCTGCAGGATCTCTTGCTCTAACATTTCTCAAAAAGAGGTTTAGTGCTCTACGACGCTATTTAATTTCACATTTTTCAGTTGCCCCATTTCGACAACAATTGCAGAAAGGGCCTCTCTTATAAAGCACTTCTTCTTAGAGCACATAGTGTGTGGCTCTGTGCCTGAGTTTGTGCGCTTCTTCATTGTCCTCTAGCAATGCTTGATCCTTGAGGTAAGTGATAAAGGTATTTTTGCACACTTATTTAATACCCAAATGTGTTTATTATTGATAAAAATGAGCGAATTTCTATTCGCAATTATGTAATTATTGCTTTTGTAGGTAAAAATCACTCAAAAGAGAAAGAACAAGACAAAATGAGGAAAACATTAACTAAAAGTGTGCAAAATTGTGAATCTGGGGACCCAAGTGAACAAAGTATAAAGTTGAAGGATCTTGGATGCAATTTATGAAGGGCATAATCGATATGAAAGTCAAAATTTGAGGACCAAATTGTAAAATATAAAAGTTGAGGGACCTGTCGTGCAATTATCTTGGGGGCTTGGACTGCAATCTTTGGAAAATGGTTTGACAATTAAAAAACCCTAAATGGGTTTCTGTCCTGGACGCAACAGCTTTTTCTTCTTCATTTTTTTTAATTCTTTTTCTTTCTCTTCTCTTTTCTTCTTCTTTTGATTTACTTATAATTTTGGGGGCAAAATCAAGAGCACAAGGAGAATACATTTAAAAATTTGGAGAAATATTTGGAGAAGTCAAGGCCAAGCTTCAAAAAAGGGTTTTACCTATAACTTTGTATTATCTCAATTATTTTGCCATATTTGTAATGTATTATTATAAACATTTTCTTTTTTATGATTTGTATAAAATGAGCTAGTTATTTGTGTTGGGATTTATGGTAGTAACTTAACACAACTTTAATTAATTTTAATATTTACTCTTTGATGTTAAAATGCTTCTTTTCACGTGTATTTATTATTGTGTTGAATGTCTTTCATTTATTTGATCATTAAATTATTGAGTTTAGTGATTTGTAAATCGTTCGAGAGAAAATTGTATATTTTAGACCAAGTAGTAAATACTTTAGATTTCTGTGGGGATAGAGATATACCCCTAACCCTAGGTGACCAATTGAGGAATTCTCAAAAAGATTTAATGCGATTGTTTGGTTTTAATCAACATAAAGATATAGTAGGTTAAACAATCAATTAGAGTTAGTTTCGCTCGAGATATGTAATTAATTAAACTTCATGCAAATTACTTCAAAGGCCTGCTGAAGACTCTAAATATCTCGGGTAGAGCCAGTCATGGTAGCTAACATCTGTTGTAGTAGCTGTGTGTCGACATTCGACTACGGTGGTGGCTGGTCTTGAGATAATCCGATATCTACACCCCATTGTATAGTCTGTTGTTGTCTATGCTGCTCCTCGTGCCAATTTCTCCTAGTGGTTCACTCGACTTCTCTCTTGTACCTCCGAAGTGCTGCGCTTGATAAACGGGGCTCAGTTTCTCGAAGAGTTTCCTTGGTGGGATAGGTATGCTTGAGATCTTGCAAATGTCACTAATCAAACTTGGAAATATCAAGGAGCTGCGATGGTTGCCCCAAACTCCTACTACATGAATCTGCTCATAAATGAATGTAGCAAGATCGATCTTGTTCTCCCGAACCAAATGATATCGAAAATCGGCCTTTGGATTCGTAAATGTAGTACATTGTGAGATTGGCTCAATGTTGTGGTATATGAAGAGCCATAAGAGAGCAATAGATGGAGTGAGCTCTATTTGATGCCATTCCGGTGTCTAAAGTAGCCATGCATTTGTATGCCCAAGTAATACCACTGTTACTTCAAGCTAATGGAAATCGCTCGAGAGGAACCACGTTGTTCCATGATAGTTGATAAAAATTGTGAATGACATCAGGCGTAAACATGATCTAACCGTCCTGTACCCATGTTTGGTGTTGGTGTTCTGATCCCGATGCGCCAATCTCACTGTTAAAATTTGCATAGAACTCTTTGACTAGACCTTCATATACAAGATGCGGCCGCTTCACTAATTTCTCCCAACCACAATTTTGAATCAAAGTGATCAATTTAAAACTTGGAAAGTCATCAAGCCTAACTAGTCTCTCGGGTGGATTGCCCAATGGGAGATGAACTCAGAGAGAGTATTTGAGATGAGCTCCACTATCCATAAATCGTCGCACACCTCCTTCAAGTGCCTCTGTTTGGGTTGTACCAGAAGTGGAGTCAACATTTTCCTTTCCTTTGGATGTGCGTTTAGGAGGCATACTGCAACACAAAGAAAATGTAAACTTGTAAACTATATGTGATGCATTAAACCCAAAGTGGAAGGGCTTGAAGAGAAGAAAAGAAAATAGGCACCAAAGTAGAAGATATTTGTCTCAGAATGTAGTGAATGTGCAAAGTTATACGTGACATATAATTAGCCAAACAAAGTATAAATGCGAAAATGATGCCATACGAGACAAGATATAGCAAGATAGTGGATAACGACTAAAACATAGCAAAATGTGGTGTAAGGAATCAAGAATCGTGGGAGAATAATGAAATTGTGACAATTAGACATGTGTTCAACCAAGCAAGTTCGCCGTCAAACACCATCATGAAGAATTGAAATTTTCTCAGACAACCTCTGAGTATATGCTAGTAGGCATTGTAGTCCAACACATATCCAAATTTTTGAGGAAATGGATGTCAAATGAGTTAGAAAATCAGGGGCCGAAGTGCGTGACATGAAATGCCTTACGCCTACTCATGTCATGGCTTCTACTGAAACTTTGGGTGTTAGTGTGATTCAACTCACTTTGCAATGGAATTCAATAGACAAAGCAATTCAAAACAGATAAGAATTATGGCAAATTCGAGAAAAATGCAAATACATCACAATTTGTCACTTAGACATTTAATCGAACACATAGGATGCATTATGTTGTTTCAAAATTTTCTTCAACACCATGGTGACAATTCAAGCCAAAAAATTAGTCAACACAATGCCATCACACACAAACCAACATCTACCTAAATCCCCATCTCCTCTAAGAAGCATTTCAAGAAAACAAGAAGACAATGGAAAGAATTAAAACCTAGGGCAAAAAGTGAGAACATACCTTGAATTCTTAGTAGGATGTGAGAGATTTGGATGAGTTGAGGTTCAAAATCCTTGGTGATTTGTGGTGTGATGTGCAAGTGAATTGTGAGTGTAGTGTGCGTGTGTTGGGAGAGTAGAGTGAGCTCGTGTGTTGGTGTGTGATGTGTATGGAGTTTAGTGTGCCTAAAAAGGGAAAAGAAGGGGCAAAAAAAGGTTCATGTGATCGCATGGAAGTATTAGTTAGGGCCAAAATTAACCCTAACTTAGGCCATGCGACCGCATGGCTGATAGTGCCAGCGGTCGCATGGACTACCAGCAATGCTAGTTAGTTCTTTAAGTGTCAATTTCCCAATTTTCTCCTCGGTGGCCCTATTGCCTCGATTTTCGTGCCAAACATGTTCACATGGTAAGATGAGGTGGTGCATGTGAATTTTTTTTGGAAATCATATTCAATCCCGTGAAAGCTCATTTTTTTGTGTCTATTTTCATGAAAAATTCGATTTTACAATCCCCAATGTTATATGATGTGCCAATACCCACACTATTTGTCAAAACACCTTTAATACCTTTGTGTGTGTGTGTATGTCATGTATCTCACTCCAAACTCACTTCTAATGTGGAAAAACATGTGGATACTGAAAAATACAAGTTTGATCCCTTTGCCCCAAAACACGTGATTTTTGCATAAAATTGATGCATGACCATTTCAACACCCTAAACTAATTCTCGACATATGATAAACTACGTGGGATCATACTTGGATGCTTAAAGGTTTCTAGAGACGATGAACTACCTATTATGCCTAAAAATCTCGAAAATATGAAAAATTAATAAAGTAATGCAGAAAGAAAAATAAATAAAAGGGAAGAATATGTTGGGTTGCCTCCCAACCAGCACTAGTTTATAGTCGATAGCTCGACTTTACTGTGGTACTTCATTCCGACTGTGTAAGGTGGATGATGGACTTTTCTTTTGGAAATTCTTCGCTCTAATAGTACTTTAGCCACTGTCCATTCACTGTGAAGTTCTATTTGCTTTCATGGTAGATCTCAACAGCCCCGTATAGAAGTACCTTTGTAATAGTATATGGACCCGACCATCGTGACCTCAATTTTCCCGAGAAGAGTTTGAGTCTAGAATTATATAACATCACTTTCTGTCATACTGCAAAGTCTTACCGTTGAATATGAATGTCATGCCACTTCTTGGTACGCTCCTTGTAAAGTTTTGCATTCTCATATGCTTCCAACTAGAATTCGTCCATTTCATTAAGTTGAAGCAACCTTTTTTCACCTGCTGCTTTCAATCAAAGTTCATGTTCTTGACTGCCCAATATGCTCAGTGCTCTAGCTCAACTGGCAAATGACATGCTTTCCCAAAAACCAACCGGTATGGAGACATGCTTATGGGTGTTTTGAACACTGTCTTGTAGGCCCATAGTGTGTCGTTGAGCTTCTTAGACCAATCTTTCCTTGAGGAGTTTACTGTCACCTCCTGTATCCTTTTTAACTCTATGTTAGAGATTTCAACTTGGCTGCTTGTTTGAGGATAATATGGAGTTGCTACATGATGCCAGACACTATATTTAGTCAACAAGGACTCACAATGTTGATTGCAAAAGTGTTTTCCACCATCACTGATTATAGCCCGAGGAGTTCCATAATAGGCAAAAATGGATTTCTTTAAGAATCTAATCACCACTTTAGCATCATTAGTTGGCAACGCTACTATTTCCACCCATTTAGAGATGTTATCAACAGCAACCAGTATGTATTGATTTGAAAATCACGGTGGAAATGGTCCCATAAAGTCTATTCCCTATACGTCAAAACGCTCCACTCTAAGAATGTTGTTTAAAGACATTTCATTCCTTCTCGTAATACTCCCTGTGCGTTGACATCAGTCACAATGCTTCACGAACTTAAAAGCATCCCGAAATATTGATGGCTAATAGAACCCAGATTGTAGAATTTTTGTAGTTATTTTCGATGCCCCAAAATGTCCCTCATATACAGATGAATGATAATGTTCAAGAATGCTCGATATTTCTTCCTCAAGAATACATCAGCCGGATAATCTGATCATCTCCTTGATGGCAGAGAATAAGATATTCCCAAAAGTAATATTTGAGCTCAGAGAAAAATCTCTTCCGCTGATGACTGGAGTAATCTGGTAGAGGTATGGATTAGACTAAATAGTTCCTGATGCCTGCATACCACGGTGTAACTTCTATGCTAAAGATTTACTCATCTAAAAACCTTATTAATTTCCACTTATTCGTCTTGAGTTCCCTGTTCCAGTTGTGATAGGTGATCGGCCACCACATTTTCGCTACCCTTTGATCCCTAATTTCCAGATCGAACTCTCGTAGTAGTAGTGCCCAATGAATCAACCTTGTCTTGGCATCCTTCTTTGTCATTAGATATTTCAATACCGCATGGTCAGTATAGACTATGACATTTGATCCAACAAGATATATCAAAATTTATCAAAGGCATAAACTACGGCTATGAGCTCTTTCTGGTAGTAGCATAATTGAGTTGTGCATCATTCAATGTCTTGCTTGCATAGTAGATGACATGAAACATTTTTCCTATTCACTACCCTAACACTGCTCCTACTGCATAATCATTGGCATCGCACATCAATTCAAATGGCTGACTCCAATTTGGTAATGTGATAATTGGTGCTGAAATAAGTTTTTCCTTCAAAGTGTTAAAAGCCACTAAGCACTCTGCTGAGAACTCAAAAGGCACATCCTTGACCAGTAAGTTGTACAGAGGCTTCATAATCTGTGCAAAATTTTTGATGAAGCGTCGATAAAATTCTACGTGGCCAAGAAAATTGCGCACTCCTTTAACTACTGTAGGTGGCGGTAGGTTTTCAATAGCTTGTATCTTTACTTTATCAACTTCGATCCCCTCAGCTGAAATGCAATGTCCTAACACTATGCCTTCTTGTACCATAAAATGACACTTTTCCCAGTTCAACACCAAGTCTGTCTCCTTGCATCGCTGTAGAACCAAGCTCAGATTCTCTGAACATTCATCAAATGATGAAACTGAACATAGAGAAATCATCCATGAAATACTTTATAAAACTTTCCACATTATCGGAGAAAATGACCATCATGCATCACATATTGGTGGTGAGAGCATTGCATAGGCTGAACGGCATCCTACGGTAGGTAAAAGTTCCATATGGATAAGTAAATGTAGTTTTCTCCTAGTCATCTGGTACTATTAGGATTTGATTGTAACCTGAATAACCGTTGAGGAAGCAGTAATGAGAATGACTTGCCAACCGTTCTAACATCTAATCAATGAAAGGGAGTGGAAAATGATCTTTAGGAATATCATTATTTAGTTTGCGGTAGTCAATGCAAACTCTCCATCCCGTAACCGTCCTGGTTGGTATCAACTCATTCTTTTCATTCTCAACAACTGTGATGCCCCCTTTCTTTGGTACAACTTGAACCGGGCTGACCCAAGTGCTGTCTGAGATAGGATAAAGTATTCCTGCATCTAAGAGTTTAATTACCTCAGCTTTAACCATTTCCTTCATGTTTGGATTAAGCCTCCGCTGCCCATCGATGCTTGGTTTGAAGTTTTCTTTTATGGGAATCTTATACATGGAAAGTAAAGGGCTGATCCCTTTTATGTCAGCAACAGACCATCCAATTGCTGTCTAATTTTCTCTCAGCACGTAATTTCTCTTCCTTCATCTTGCTGATTGAATTCAAAACTATGACCGAAAGTGTAGATGCTTCCCCTAAGTAAGCATAACGAAGGTGAGGTGGTAGTTGTTTGAACTCTAACTTTGGTGGTTGTTTAATTGATGGCAATGGTTTTGGTAGACCAGTTCCTAGCTCCTTAAAATTCTTTTTTGGCACATATGGTGGTTTTGTCTCCAAAAATCTTGCACATACCTCAATCTCTATAGAATCGGTGTGAATGGATTG
The DNA here is from genome assembly GCA_903798295.1 of Fraxinus nigra. Taxonomy (NCBI): domain Eukaryota; kingdom Viridiplantae; phylum Streptophyta; class Magnoliopsida; order Lamiales; family Oleaceae; genus Fraxinus; species Fraxinus nigra. The sequence goes on along the minus strand of CAIGRH010012193.1, from coordinate 3,021 downwards.
AGAGTGCATGATGCAGGCTTCATAAGTGTCATATGGTGTTGTAATTGGAAGGTGTTATGAACTGCACTATCAACCACGTCGACTTGAAAACAACTGTCTAATTCTGTAGGATATTTTATAGCCTTGAAAACATTGAAAGAAGCTTGTTCTTCCCCTAATCTCAGAATTAGTTGACCTCATTGTACATCTATTAGAGCCATCCCAATAGCTAAAAAAGGTCGGCCTAATATGAGAGGTACATCCTTGTCTTCTTCCATGTCTAGAATAAGGATATCTGCTAGAAATATCATCTTCTTAACTTTTACCAAAACGTCTTCTATGATTCCACGTGGATGGGTAAGTGACCTATCAGCTAGTTGTAGAGTTATCGTGGTTGGTTTAGCTTCCCCCAATCCAAGTTTCCAAAAAATACTGGCACCCAAATCACATAAAGCTTTATTAAAAAAAATAATTTCCAATAGTGCATGGTACAGTAAAACTCCTTGAATCTTTTAGTTCTGGAGGAAGCTTTTTCTGAATTCTAGCAATGCATTCTTCTGTCAACATTACCTTTTCGAGATCATCCAACTTACATTTGTTGGATATGATTTCCTTTAAGAATTTAGCGTAACTAGGTATATGTGTAAGTGCTTCAGCCAATGGGATATTGATGTAAAGCTTCTTGAATACTTCCAGAATTTCATATATTGCTGGTCCATCTTTTGCTTTCTCAATCTCTAGGAAAAATGAATCGGGGGTTCATGTGGATTTATGGGTGTGGTTGCTTTAACCTGCACTACATCTAAGGTCTCTTTCATAGATGTTTCCCTAGGTTGCTCAGTCTGCTCCTCCCGATCTCCATCAAAAGGTGTACTATTTCTTTATTTGCACCGGGTCTCTTCACATGTATTTCGGGTAATTGAACCCCGCTTCTTGTAGTGATGACTTGAGCATGCTCCCTAGGATTCACTTCTGTATTGCTTAGCAATGCCCTAGGCACTATTCCTGTCATGGAAAAAGCCAAATGTCCTATCTGTGTCTCCAGATTCTTAATAGCTACACCTTGATTTTGGAAGTTTGTTTTCATCTTCATCATGAACTAATTCGTTGTCTCCATGTATTTATCTATCTTTTCCATGAGTTTCGCAAACATCTCCTCCAACTGAGGTTTCCTTTCCTGCTTAAGTTACCCTTGAGCTCGGTTGTGATTTTGATTTTATTTCCACCCCAAGAGAAATTAGGATGATTTCTCCACCTGGGTTGTAAGTGTCAGAATGAGGGTTGTTGTGCTAACGTTGACCCCACTACACATACTCCACGTGCTCCATCCATTTTGAAAGTATAAGACACTCGGTTGTGCCATGTTTTGCTCCACACTCCTCACAACTGGACTTTTTTACTTGTGTTGAGCTTACTGTTTGTGTGATATGCTCTCCTCCTTGTGAAATAAAGAATCGATCTTTGTAGCTAAGGCCAAATATGTATCTACCTCTTGACTTCCGCTGATTTCTTTAAACCTTTTCGATTTGAAGACCAAATGGTTGAAGTGCTAGCCATTTTTTTACACAACTCCCAAGCTCCATCGATCGTTCTTGTGGTTAATGAGCCATTTGATGAGTAGTCAACCATGCTCCTAAAAGTCGAAAGTAGTCTTGTGTAGAAAAATCTGATTTGTGATGGTTTGTCGAACCCACGTTGAGGACATTTCCTTAGCATGTTCTAAAATCTGTTCCATGCATCATCAAATAACTCGAATTCATTCTTGCTGAATATTGACATTTCGTACCTCAATCTCGAAACCTTAGCAGGTGAGAAGAACTTCGTGCAGAATTTATGAGCTGAAGCATTCCAAGTAGTGATACTTGCCACAGGGAGTGAATCTAGCCACTCAAGTGCTTTATCCTAACCTTAGTCTGATCGCATCTTCTGATATCCCTTGGTACGTAAAATGTTGATACATATCCAAGAAGCGGGATACATGTGTATGTGGATTCTCATTGGTCGTCCCATAGAATTGGTGTCCATTTTGGAATAGTTGGATGACGTTCATTTTCAGTTGAAACTTTGGCGATTCAAATGCGGGGTAAACAATGCTGGATTGACTTTGAATGATGAATGGTGACAAGAAATCCCTAAGAAGAGTATTCCCATCATATTGTGCCTCTGCATTGGCTGGAGCTACATGATTTACTCTCAGTTCCAATTATTGATCAACCATTTGTATTTGTCTTTGATTTTCCTGCTGTACCATTCTAGCTATCCTTTGCCTACGATGAAAAGTTATTTCAATCTCCAAATCTATTGGAAGTAGTTTACTGCCAATTGATCTTTGCATACCAGACTTGAAGATAGGAAAAACATCAGCACTTAGCTTAGCCTAAGTAGAAAAACTAAATAAAATAGAGTATGTAAACTAAAATTAAAGACAAGTTCAAATTAATGTCTAAGTAACAGAAATCAAACTAAAATCAATCTCCGGCAACGACGCCAAAAACTTGTTCACAAAAATATTTGTTCATTTTAAAATACTGCAAGTGTATGGTTCGTGACAAGTAATAAAGTAGAATTGAGAATTTTGAATATCGTTCCCACAGGGATTGATTTAACTTAATTCCAATTACCAAGACCTTAACCAAATCTATGAAAATTGAAGTGACTGTAAAGATTTGTAGCTAACTAAAATTATGTGTGCAATTTAACTAAATTATAGTGACTAAATGCAAATAAATGTTTGAATTTAAATTGGATTTTTTTCTTATGAATTAAAAACTAGAACTAGGATCATGAATCCCCATGCAATGCTCACCTTGAATCCAGTTCTACAATATTGACAACATGCTTGATAATTTGAAGAATCAATAATCCTACCCTATCCAATAATCTTTCTCGAATAATGTTGAACCTATTCATGTAAACCACCCGACTATATCTCTATGACGAAAGTAAATTCACAAGAATGAATGTATTTTTATGATCACTTAAAGATTTACGCAAAGCATAGATGTATATCTCTATCCCCTATCGAACCTTACGATGACTAAT
>CAIGRH010012183.1:0-14796 GCA_903798295.1 Fraxinus nigra | reverse complement strand
AAAAAAACGTTTCTTATTTCTAATATTATTTTAAATTTTTAATCATTATAAAAATCATATAATAATTAAAGTAATACATATCAAACATCTAAAATTATAAAATACTATATTTAATTAATATTTCTACAATTAGTCAATTATACAATTTTTAAGTTTTCGAAATGCAAAAACTAGACTATTTTATTATTTTTTATAGTTTCAACTAGACAAATCATACTTGAAAATTTCAAACTTGTTTTCATTTTTTTACTTTTGTACAAATAAAATCATTTAAAAACTTGAAATTAAAATTAAATAAAATTCTATAAAAAATTAAATTAAATTAATAAAGCGCCACTGGGTGCTCATTGCCAAGGCTTGACATTTTGCTCAAACCTTGTGCTTAGGAGGCTCATAAGCCTCGCTTAAACGTGCTTTTTAGAACATCGATTTTACCCTTTTAATAGTGCCTCATATGTCATGCATTAACACATAATTCAACATTTTTAATACGTGGTGCATTAACACGTAATTCAACGAAAGCCGTCGACAAAGATTAACAGTGCCTATGGTCATTTGACTTTAGGTCATCATAATACCTTATATGGGAACAATCGTGCTTTGGTAATGTTGGATGTTGTTCGGCCGAAAGTTGTCAAAATCATATGAAGGTTGTGAATGATCAAGAAAATATTTGCCACTTAGATAGTAAGAGATATGATCTACGTTTCATTCAATTAAGTTGATAAGAAATCATTGTCCAATGTATATTCAAGTCGAAAAAGAACATTGATTTAATAGTGGGATGAAAGATATGACTCATAATCGAGATTGACATACATCGTATCTAGTAATTGATCGGATCATATTGACGAAGTGATTAAAGTTTTACCGTAAATAAACAAATTTTGTTTTGTTATATCACGTGATATTTTCCGTCATATATATTATCATGATACATTGCTAGATGTCATTCTAGGACGACGTGTCTGGATTAATAATAAACTAAATAGGAATTCAATCTATTAATTTTGATTGAATCAAAATAATAATTTATGTTGTTAAACATAATGATTGAAAACCTAATAGATCACACACAAAAAGAGAACTAAAATAATGAAATATACTAATTAATTAATAAGTGTTTGACAATTAATTAATTGATTTGCCTAATATTAGGCTAAATGTTGGTTACGATGCTTCTAAGAAAATAGATTGACGACCAATCTGTTATAGTTGTTATAAGTTGGAGACTGCAACTATAATTCTTCCTTTATTTATTTTTTCAATCATTCTTACTGTACATTAAATTTGACAGTTTGCCACATTTTTTTACGTCACAATTTGTTAAAACAAATGCAATGTCAACGATGATGTGAAGGCAAAATCCTTATTTTTTTAGAGGAAATTGCTAAAAATATCCACTTTTACATAGCTATTTAAAAAAATGTCCAAGATTTATTCAACATTCATTTTATTATAATATATACCAAAATTCCTCATTTGCAAAAATTAAATTCCACAATAAAGACAAAAATATTATATAATTAAAAAGTATACTGACCAATAATAACTTAACGCATAACCTATACTACGCATTTTAAACAAGTATCATGTCAATCATGCATCAAATGTTCACTTTTCTCTATAACTGGGTCAATAAAACATTTATGAATTGTCAAGAAATACGCTAAAATTGTTAAGAATACTATAAAATGTAGAAAACTCTCATGCTCTTAACGAAATCTCGTTTTAAACAAATGTTAAGAATAAAACATTTATGAAATGTCAAGAAATACGCTAAAATTGTTAAAAATACTATAAAATGTAGAAAACTCTCATGCTCTTAACGAAATCTCGTTTTAAACAAATGAATTGTTAAGTATTGAGATAAATATGTTCCAAATGCCGATAACAACTTTTAAAATGTCTAGAACGTAATGAAATGTCAATAATAACAATTATTAAATACAACTTATCAATAAAAATAAGATTTCAAACAAAAATTACCTTCTATTGAGAATGGTCGAAATCTTAATCAACTGCAAATTTAGATAACATTAAGTTTTTCAAAATAAAATTATACGATTTTCTTATGAATTGGAAGCATATAAATGTTTTTTAGTGTTAATGACTTTTCTACTTTATATTCTTCACTTTTTTCTAAAATTATTGCTCAATACCTAATAGATAATAAAAGCAAATGAATCCATAAGATGTTAGCTAACTTTACTGTAGCTTCCATAAGAAGCTACTTGATCTTCTCGAAATTTGTGACAAATTGGAAACATGTTTAATTTTTCATTGACAGTAGACAATTTGATAATTTTTGCAAGTTATCAAAACAATTTTCAATTGACGAGTATGAAATTGGTCATTTTTGTCCTTCCCTTTTTTAATCTTTGAGCCACAGCGCCACTTCAATTGCAATGTGCAAGCAATTAAAATTCTACTGTTGTCAGCGTGTTCAGTAAAATTAAAAAACTAATTATTATTATTGATTTTTATTAGATGAGTGAGACTTAATAATAATTATATTTTTAATTTTAATTGAATTTTAAATTAATTGAAGTGAATGTAATATTCCTTTTTAGTTACTCATTTGATGTGAAATGTCAAAAGTCAAATCAAACATCAGCTACTTTTTATTAATGAAAAAGTGAAGCAAACATGTGCGTTTCGCGAACAAATTCTGGATATGGCACCAAAGGGGCCCAATCATCACATCACTTTCCAGACTGCAGTGCCGTGCCCCACCTAGCGCACTTTAGAATCCGCAAGTCAATTAAGACACATCGTACGCCATTGGATATCCTGTGAGTGGGGTTCGAACCGATACTAGTAGATAGTTCACGTTGATCAATAATTCAAATAATTTACGTATATAAAAGCAAGGGCTAATTCTTGTAATAAAAAAATATCTAATTTTGATAACTCTCGTAAAAATGATCAAATTTAATACTAAGAGTATGTTTAAACCACATTATTTTGAAAAATTATATTTTAAAATAATAGATTGATGGAGAATATGTTGTTGAAAAAAAAGTTATTGATGTGATGAAAAATATTATTTTATTGAATAATGAGCGGTTGAAAATGAGTAAAATAATGAAAATAAAAATTTAATGTACACCAAACAGTGGCTAAATTGTCTATTATATCCTTAATGAAAAATGAAACATTTTTTTTAATTTGTCACGAATTTCGAGGAGAATAAATAGTTTCCATGAAAAGCTACATTAAAAATGACGTTCTCGATATTTTAAATGCTGTTATCGATATTTGAATCGTATTTATCTTGATACTTCATTTATTTGGAACGAGATTTCATTCCACCCATGAGAGTTTTCATAAAGTTCTTGATATTTGAAACTTGGTTCTCAATATTTTATACATGCGTCAATGAGAATATAACATTTATTGTGTTTTGATGTGTATTTTTGAAATACGTAGGGTATGTTGTGCGGTCGACAAAATATTTAATTGTATGCACATTTTTATCTTTAGTGTGGAATTATAAATTAGTAATAATGGTATTTTGGTCCAGAATATTGCAAAATAGACCATGAACAAATTCTGCACATTTCTTGTAATTTCATCCAAAAACAAATTATGTAGGTTTTAATAATATATAATTATAGTTCAGTTCCCCAACCTTTTAAAATTATGACCAGAATCCTCAACCCATCATTTGTGACATTCGAGTCCCAAACCTTTGAAAACTTTACAGTTGTGGTTTGATGTGACCATTAGAAAGTCAGTGCATGTATCAAAAAGACTTTATATCCTTATTTGATTTAAAAGAAACGGAAAAAAGAGAGAGAAAGATAAATAAGAAGAAAAAATTGTTCTCTTCCCACATCACCACGAGCCCCACCCCACCCCACCCCACCCCTAAACTACAATTGATTATTAATCCTACAAAAAGCTCGTTCAATCCCAAATTCAGAATATACACTACTCCAAAAACTTTAGGAATTTTCTATTTCAACTTTCATCACATTTATGAAGAATACTGTTTCTAGTACATTCAATGTGTATGATACGAATCTTCACAAACAAAACCATTTTCATAAAAGAAATTGTGACAAGTAGCCTTAGAAGTGGTCACGGTTGGAAGCGCACCCAGTGGTGGCTACACATTTTGGTTGTGATAGTCGTTTTGTAGGATGCAATGTGAGATACGTGTAGTTGAAGAAGACAATAATTTGATTTATTTTTTAATATTCTAATTTAAAATAAGAGTATAAGAACATTTCCAAAATAATCTCCAATTACAAGACACTCTGTATTTTAGAGCGTTAATGATTAAAATTACGTTTTGTGTGTTCTCCATACTTGTATAGCCCTCGTTTGGTATTCATTAAAATTTTCATTCTCATTTTTTCACTTATTTTCGAACACACATTTTTCGATAAAATAATATTTTTCATTACATTAATAATTTTTCTTTCTTTTTTAACTACGCATTCTCCATCGATCTACTATTTTAAAATACATTCTTAAAAAATAACGTGACTCAAACATACTCATAGTTTCTAAAGGTTGAGAATGAAAGTGCCATAAATGATAGGTTGAGGACCCCAACGTCGTACTTGCCAAAAGGTTGAAGAAAACTTTAGAATTAAAATGTTTTATTTAAATATTGTGACAAGTAGCCTTAGAAGTGGTCACGGTTGGAAGCGCACCCAGTGGTGGCTACACATTTTGGTTGTGATAGTCGTTTTGTAGGATGCAATGTGAGATACGTGTAGTTGAATAAGAGAATAATTTGATTTATTTTTTAATATTCTAATTTAAAATAAGAGTATAAGAACATTTCCAAAATAATCTCCAAATACAAGACACTCTGTATTTTAGAGCGTTAATGATTAAAATTACGTTTTGTGTGTTCTCCATACTTGTATAGCCCCCGTTTGGTATTCATTAAAATTTTCATTCTCATTTTTCCACTTATTTTCGAACACACATTTTTCGATAAAATAATATTTTTCATCACATTAATAATTTTTCTTTCTTTTTTTAATTACGCATTCTCCATCGATCTACTATTTTAGAATACATTCTTCAAAAATAATGTGACTCAAACATACTCATAGTTTCTAAAGGTTGAGAATGAAAGTGCCATAAATGATAGGTTGAGGACCCCAACGTCGTACTTGCCAAAAGGTTGAAGAAAACTTTAGAATTAAAATGTTTTATTTAAATCTATTTCTGTACGGCTGTATATGTGTTCTTATCATCCTACAATTCGCCATCTCTGACTATATCATTGTCACGACGTTGGAAAGTGTGCCAAAATCCTATATTTTTATTCACATTAAATTCAATTCCATTTTTGTCTCATCGAATGATATTTTTTCTTATTTATATTATTGTCAATTCATTTTCGCCTTCTCTCTGCATCGGTAACGCAAGTAGGAATTCGATTACTCTGTTAAATTCAAAAACAGGATAGAGAAAGAAGAAAAATCTGAATGGAATCAAGGGCTGAGCGACGGATTAAAGCAATTCAAGGACATTTGGTTCCCGCTACCGATGAATCATTAATAAGGATCTCTGCAAATCCCACCGCCGGTGAATTCTTTAAAGGTAATACATGCCTGCAGATTTTTATGTGTTCTTGAGTTTTAAATGTAGGTTGCTTTGTTTATTTAGATTGAAGAATGAACGTTTGAATTATTGTGGGAGAGATTATTAATTGGGGAACAATTTCTATTGTACGTTTACATGCATTGGTGCTTTTCTATCCTGTTCTCTTCCCTTCTTCCGATTTGGCACCAATTTTTGTTTTTTAGCTTTTATTACTGACGGCCTATTTGGTGTGACTTTCAAGTCAAAAGCTGCTTTTAAAATTGTTTAATAATCTTTCGGGGTGCTTTATTATTAGAGACAACGCTTATAGGATGCTGGTCTAAGGTGGAGTTCTTGGAACAACATAAGCATAAGCTATTCCAAACAGGCCTTAAGTACTACTTTTATGATTGCCGACTCAAAATTTTGATCACATCGTCACTTGGAATTTCCATAAAACTGATTTGCTAATCAGCAGTAAGAAAAGAATAAAATCATGGGTAGAACTCGAATTTACAGAATTCTGATGGGAATATATTTTCCAAGAAAACCAATCATCACTAACCGCCCTCCCGTGTATGAAGGAGACATAGTTAATGCCTGTCTAACATCCCTCATTTAATGAAGCAAAAACCTACTATCATTTCAATGTTTTATTAACATCCGAGTGACTACCCTCACAATCAGAAGCTGTTCTAAACGATATTTCAAGCTAAAGTGATAAGTAAGAATCTTGAAATGCTTATCCATTTAGTAGGGATGCCATTTTTGAACGTCAACTTGTTAACTGCGACAACCAATACCTCTTCATCAAAACAAATAATCTCATATTTTAGGCAATGAGGCTTTTCTCAAATGCGTTTTTTGTCTTCTTTTTTTATAACAATGGATGTCCGAGTCAGCTTACACGCACCTCGACTAATCCCAAGTTTACGGTCGTATACTTACCTCAGTGGCCCTGAGGGGAACGTTTTTTGTCTTCTATCTTGCAAAAGTACAACTTCGATACCTCTACCAAAAACATAACATTCTATAACAAATTCTTTTTGCACATAGTAGCCTTAAGTGTCTCCAATGCTTTTTCAACCTTGAAATTCCAATTAATTGCATGTTTGACAAAGCTTTAATTATAATTTAAGCTAGTCAAACATTGTTTTTAACACATTCTTTGGAATCCACAACTTTTGTCTACTTAATAACCACATATACAAATTCTTATAATCAACAAAAATCTGAAAACTATAAAATTGTCTTTCTTAAGTAGATCTGTGCTGATGTTGCCATTATTTAGAAGCCTACAAATTGAGAAACACGGTGGAGAAATAAAAAATAAAATAAAATTAGATGGCACTTAATTCTATGTAAAGTTGCCTAAATAGAAAATCATGGATGATTATAAGAAATATAAGCTAGCTAAATGATAAAACCAAGAGTACGAGTCACGAGTTCCTAGAGAGCTTGTAATTTTATAGTTATTTTGGAGAGCTAAGATGGTGAGAAAGTTGCATGTTAGGTATATTCATAAACTTAAAAGAGAAATATATATTTAAACCAAGTGCATTTAAGATGGAAATTGAAGATTTTTTCCCCCCACAGGTATCTTAGTTTTGTTGATGATAGGAGGGATTTATGATCGAATTTTAGCACAATTTCAAATCTAAATACTTTAAGTTAACTAGAATTAAGACACTGATACATAGTTGTCCTTCTAGTCTTAGTAGACTATAGATAATCATATTGTCTCAAAAAGTGATTTTTTTAGGTATTTAGTCCCTGTTTGACAACCATTATTTTGAAAAAAGCAAAGTTTGTAATAGTGATTTTTAGGAGAACGTGTGGTTAAAAAGTATGGAAAAATTTTGGGTTTATATGCAGAATATTTTATTGAACGAATATGTGATTGAAAATGAGTATGTGATAAAAAGAGAGTTGAAATAATGGTTGTCAAACATGGGCTTAGACTTGATATGATGTAATGTATACGGCTAGAGTGGTTGGAAAAATGCTATGGGATTCTATGCGATTGGAAGATAGCTATCATTTTAAAAGGCCATTCAATACAGGACAGTTATTAGATTATCTATCTTTTTATGGCAGTGAGTCTTGGGTCTTTAAAGGATAAAATGTTCATAAGATGAAAATAGTAAATATAAAGAAGGACATTTAATCAAACTAAGCCCCTGTTTGGCACACATTAAGATTTTCATTTTCATTTTTCTACTCATTTTCAATCACACATTTTTCAATAAAATAATATTTTCCATTACATCAATAACTTTTCATTCTTTTTCAATCACGTATTCTCCATCAATCTACTATTCCAGAATGCATTCTTTCAAAATAATGTGGCTCAAACACACCATAAACAAGTATTTTCATCTCCTGGATTCAAAATACAATTCAGAACTCGTTCATAAAATAGCCAGATAGATGAAAACAACGATAAGAATTTCTTGCAAACTCATGTTTAATGTCAAAATGTAATAATTGAAATTAAATCACTCGAATAAAGTTATATACATTCTCAAGAAAATAAATTTCTTCGTCCTAAGCATGAAATAGAAATAGACACAAGTCACGATGGTTGTTAGATTGAAAAAGTGCAATTGATGTTTGACTATTTATTGTCCATTCCCTCTTTTCTATCTAGTATTTTCCTTCAACTGCACTTCCAACCAATTGTTGTTCATACTTGAAATTCAAGTGTCACAAGAAACTTTAGTTGCAATAAATAAACCCGTGATCAGTTCACAAGCTCGGATGTAATCGCCCCAATTATATCTATGGTACTAAGCACCAGTCTATTTAGCTATGAAACCCCTACAACAAACATACCTGGCTAAGATTTTTTTTTAAAAAAATGTAGAAGTTACGTTCTGGTACATGTTTTAGTATATTAATTTCCCAACTTTGAAGTGAAGAAATTAATTTCTAAGTAGCCCTTACAGCATAAAAGCTTCTTTTCTTTTGTTGGGTGGGGGTGTGGACAGTCATGAAATTATGTTTGGTTATTTACAAGTGAATAAGAGTGTCATCGAAAACATTGTCACCTCTGTCTGCTAATTATGAACTCATGTTTAACTATGGCAACAAGTTTTACAAATTCTGAGTTTTTTTGCATGTAACAAACAAGCAGAAAAGTTATTTATGCTTCAATGATCTACAACGTGCTTATCAAAACCATCATCAACCCGGAAATTATCATCGTGGTCACAAAAGGATTCAACTTCATCTACACGAATTTCTTCTCTATCATCATCGCCATATTCGGATACTGAGCTAGCATCCGTTTCCTTTTCGGGACAATCAAGTTGCACACAATCGAGGACTAATGCATGGGTAGAGCTATTGTTTTCCGAATCATGACTCATGTTTGATGGCGTTAAGGCTTCCTTCCTTACAACGTTGAACACTATACCGTTTTGAATTCTTTCTGGCTGCAAAAAGTCACCTTCGGCCACCATAATGCTAGCACTGCTCATGGAAGATCTATTACTGTTCTCTCTCTGATCGAATTCCGTGTCTGATGTTCTATCTGGTGTTGTAACCCTTGAGCCTTGTTGGATTTGATCCCGGCCAGCCACTGGGATTATGAGATTGCTTAGGTGACCCGTCATTCCTCTGTTCATTCTGGAATCGATCTCCAGATTTTGTACAAAGTCGATGAATTTGTCTGCCGAAGTCGTCCTCATCAAGGGACCACCAGATCTGGTCCACGAGTTGTGATCAACGCTCTCTGATTCACTATCACTTCCATCGTGCGTGTTCCTGTGTGTGCGCAAGTTTCGGCTAGTATGCCCAGTAGACCCACCAACAGTCTGCTGAAAAGACAACGCAACATCTGCAAGTAGATCTTCTTCCAGGGAACCCGTCGAGTTCTCTCGTGCAATGACATTCCAAGACGGAATCCTTTTGGAGGCGTTGAATCTGACTGTGCTCGACAGACCGTGAGAAGCAGCTGCTGCTCTCTCAGCACTCCTCCTTAATCTACGCATGTGGTTCAGTATTGCAACACACTCATCAAGAGCAAGTTCAATTCCACAATTCGCTTTTATGGCCGAAAGCTTCTCCCATGTGCATCTTCTGCCTTGGTTTGCTGCCTTCTGAAGCTCCAAATAAGATGGATTTCGTATGATTTTTGAATACTGAAATTACAAACAAATAATTGTACAAAGAATTAGCTCAGCAAGACATCAAATCTTATCCCAGATAGGAAAACGAATACAGTAAACGGGAATTATATTATTCCATGGATCTGTTTAGAACTGTTCGTTAAAGATGCAAATTTTAAAACTGAATGGAATTGGTTATAACAATGTTTTGACTGTGGTCTATGAACTCATACGAGGTTCAGATCGAACGAGTTTTCCGTTCCTAGGTTGCAGCAAATTCAACTGTAATACAAATGAAGATTTCACATAATTATAAATTTGACACGATAAATAATTAAAGTTTCATGCTATACTATATACCTGAGCAAGAGTGGCAGGCATTACGACAGTCACATCGCCCTCCCAGTCCTGAGCAAACAGCTTGGCCAATCCTCCCAATGGAAAACCGAGTTCCAATATCTGGTTGCATCTGTGCTTCACCTCCATCTCCGTTAGTTGAGCAAGCTGCATAGTTGAAACAATTTGAGCTATCATTTCTTAAAGTCATTGTTTCATTCACTTGAAAGTTGAAACATAATGGTAACAGGATAAAAATTTTGTGCATCAAGACAAGATGCAGGAGACAGAAATACAAGCAAATATAAAATTTCCATCTCTAGTCGGGTGTGTAGGCACAGTTAAAAACTGACACGGAACATGCATACTTAAGTCCATGTTTACTACACGGAATTGGACAGACCGATAATATAGCCCCTCTTTGGTTTAGCTTAAAAAGTTGATAAAAATCTAAATCATAGTCAAACAATTATTTTAATCAAACATTTCATGGGACTCACAACATTTCAACCATGCATTTCATCAACTTTTATCAAAATCTATTAAAAACATGATTTTACCAATGGACATAAGAGCATTTTCAAGAGACTCTATTTTTAAATAGCATATTTTATCATTTGGAGGGCATTTATAAGTTTAAAGAGTTAAAATTTTGAAGTACTCCAACAAACTCTTTATATTTAACATTTGATTTTACTACCCCCAAAAAATATTTATTATTTTTCTTTCTTTTATTTTAACTAATTTTTCTTTATGTTATTTTATTATTTTCCTACATTGAAAATTGNACCATGCATTTCATCAACTTTTATCAAAATCTATTAAAAACATGATTTTACCAATGGACATAAGAGCATTTTCAAGAGACTCTATTTTTAAATAGCATATTTTATCATTTGGAGGGCATTTATAAGTTTAAAGAGTTAAATTTTTGAAGTACTCCAACAAACTCTTTATATTTAACATTTGATTTTACTACCCCCAAAAAATATTTATTATTTTTCTTTCTTTTATTTTAACTAATTTTTCTTTATGTTATTTTATTATTTTCCTACATTGAAAATTGAAACATTTTGAATGCATCTCTCCAAATTTGGAGAGTCAAAACCACTCTCTAAATTAAAATGTTAATTTAAAGAATCTTTTGTAACATGATTTTAAATGTTTACTCTTTAAAATAGAGAGCATCTCATGTTTAAAGAGTTTCTTGGAGATGCTCTAATGTTTAATTTTTTAGCTTTTTTTTTTCTTCCTTAATACTATCTGGTGTAAACCTCCTTAGCAAACATTCCGTACTTACTTTGTTGCAAACTAGCTGCAAATGATCTCCCATGAGGAAATTTAAAGAAAAAGAAGTAAACCGATTTTAGGTAATTTGACTACGTAGAGATGCTGCCTGTTATACCTAATCAAATTACTTAAAAGTGAAAGTGCTATCAAGCAACAAGGCTGGTCAAGAAAATCTTAAACTTATTCAATACTGACTGCTTCAATAAATACAGATTCAAGAACCTCTGTAACGAATCAAGGGCAAGACAAGATGATATTAGCTCAAACACAACTGAGTCACTTCCATCATGGGAGGTTTATCAAGAAGTTACAATTGGTATAATGTACTAAGAATTAACAAATCAAGGGCCATTAACATCAAAAGACACAAATATATAAGTCGACTGAAACATACCTTTGCAGCAAAGTTGCCCCCATAAGCTCTGACAAACTCTTTCACCCTCAGTAGAGGAGCAATATGAGGATTTGCCTGACTCACAATGAAATGATTTACATTGAAGAGCTCCTTTAATTGCATCATGGGTAGATCAATCTCCAAACTACCATCCCTCCACCGACGTGTAGATGCACCTGAAGCCTGTTCAGGTCCCAAATGAAAAGGTGGATGGTAAGGAACAATTTCTCCAGTTCTATCCTTTGCCATGAGCTCTTGTGCTTCAAAAAGACCAGGAAATGCACAAGAAGCAGTCACAGCACTCCATATAACAACATGAGGTGAAGTCAAGTAGTTGAGGCATCTCGGCGGTTCATGCTTCCTCGGGGAGCAAACCGTAATCCCAAGGATTCGCCCAGTCATATCATATGCTTCCTGGAAAGTTAAATTATTTGTCAGATGCCTCAACATCATCTGCAAGTGTCTAATCTCATGAAGAGCACCCTGTGTCATGACCCTCTTAAAAACAGTAAAAATTCCACCCATTTGATCGAAAAATTGTATAGAGTGCCAAGAATCCTCAAAAAAGCTTTGAAGCTCAGGCCAAGACCTAGTTGCAACGACAGAGCACATTACTGACCCCACACTAGATCCAGCAATAATCCGAGGCAAAAGTTTATGCTCGACCAAGGTTTTCACCACACCCACATGAAAAGCTCCAAGAGAAGCACCCCCACTTAAAAGCAATGCCGTCCTACCAAAGGCATGTCTCGTTTCGTGCATAAAAGCAAGCTTTTCCTCCAGCAGAAGCTCCTCTGAATCAGAATCACAAACCATTCTCAATTGGGTCGTGACCTCGTCTATATACTCCTTTATGAGTTTAGGCACATGTAGCCTTCCCTTGTGAAGCTCGGGATTGCACATGTTGCCAAGATTTCTGATAAGATCAGCTCTCATACAGAATATAATATCTCTAAGAGAACACTCCTGGCGACGATGCCTAAGCTCCTGAAGTTTATTCCTAACAAGTTCCTCGTCGTAAAGATTGGCTTCATTCATCTTAGGGGTTTCCCTATCCAGCATTTTCGCAGCATGAGCCCATTCCTCATAAGTTAACGCAGTTCTCATCATATTCCTCCAAAACTTCCTCCTATACGCCATCTCGGCCCTCATCTTAACATTCGTGTAACGTCTCAACAGGAAAGCAATCACTGTCACCATAACTAATATCCCTTGTGGATTTCGAGGATGAAGCCATGATATCACAGGCTTCAACCAGTCCCTCAAAGAATTCTTAATTTTATAATAGTACATTAACAACATCCCAAAAATTTGATGCCTCAAATGTGACATGGACTTGCAGAATAAGACTCTAAAAGCAATGGTCCGACCAAAAAGAGTAGAAGGTCCAATTGAGAATGGATCAACACTAGCCTCATTACTTATATCCATAGCTTCAAACTAATGTTCGTAAACCACAAATTGGAATTTTGGGCGTTCAAATATGTAACATTTTCCTAGTTAAGGAACTGCACTTTTTCTAAGATGAAATCAACAAATTTCAGGGATTTTCTCTGCAATTCGATATAGAAATTTTAGGGAAATCTACAAAGAAAATAATCAGAAATTGAGACAGAAGACAGAAGACAAAGAAAGAGATTTCCAAACCTGTTTAATTGAAGAATTGACGATGAATTCGAGTGAAATTCTGCTTAGAACACCCAAAACCACACGGATCAACAGCCCAAACGATCCTCCAAACAATATGAAGAAAACAAAAAATAAGAGAAAACTGCCCCAAATTTGACCTCGAGATTCTGTGATAAAAATAACCAATTAATCAACGATCACCAGATCAATCCTCAAACTATTTAACAACCATTCAGAAACAAGAAACCCCAGAAATTTCTTAGCATACAATTTCCTCAAAGAAAGAAAAATAAGCACGCAGCAGTTGAATAATTGAATGCGTATTGGCTAAGCCAACACGGAACTATAAATGATTTTTTAATGAAGCATAGCATGGGGATCCGTAAAAGTCCGTATTTGGATCAGATCAGATAACGATATCTTCTTCCAGTCACAACTGACATCTTCTACAATCAGCTATGCCTATATAGAAATAAATACACACATGCATATGTATATACAATATTTATTTTGTCAGAGAGAAAGGGAGAGGATAAGGAAGCCAAGACTTCGTTTTTTTGGATTCTCCCTCTCTTTCTCTCTCTGTTTCTTGGATTTGAGTGCGATAAGATTTGCAATATGGAAAATTTCTTGGATTATTATTGTTAATTTTTTTAGATTGAGGATGATAGAACAGCACAATTAATACCATTTCAATCATTTATGGATTAGGAAGGATAGATGTGATGAATTGATTTGAGTATACGCATTTATTACTGTAATAAGAAGTTTGGTGTTACGTTGCCCTCTTTTTACAGCCATTTAAATGAGTTTTCAGAGGGCGTGTGATTAAAAGTAATATTTTTATTAAGATAATGTGCGGTTAAAAATAAAATTTTTAAAAAAATTATTTTAATAGTCGTAAGACATGTGCATTGTATGTAGAATTACGTGTAAAGCGAAAGAAAAAGGCAAATTATGATAACTTTTTTGTCTAAGCTTACAAAATTATGAAGATTATTTTTTAAATTTTAATTAATTAAACAAATAAAACTTCTTGTTGATAAATATGTTTGGATAACTATTTTTCTCTTATTTTTAAGCGAAAATATTACATTTTTGAACAAGTAATTACACGTTATTATCAAGATAAATAACTTAATTATTTTAAATGTTAATCAATAATAAGTTATTTATTTTAAAACTTCTTATTTCCATATAAATAAATTCACTTATACATTTAAAAAAAAAATCACTTATAAAAATTATACAAGTAAAATCTTAGAAGTTAAGTCTTGACGACACGTGATTTTTCTTTTTTTTCTTTGGTCATAATCTTAGAAGTAAGTCTTCAATGAGATATATGAACATTTGGTAGAACGCTTCACTCAATTGATGACACATGATTTTTTATTTTTTATTTTATTTTTTTTGGTCATAGTTATTATTCACTCTATTTATCTCTCTTTGAAATTTTTATTGGAAAAAACTGGAAAACAAAAG
>CAIGRH010012145.1:7404-18598 GCA_903798295.1 Fraxinus nigra | reverse complement strand
TTCAAGTAGTAGTCATATCTTCATCAAAAATCACAAAAACAATCTTCTTAAGTTTAATATATTCGGTTATGGTCGAGATAATAATAATCACGTTAAATCAATCCTCGTGGGAACGATACTCGAAATTCTAGGATTACCACTTTATTACTTATCAACGAACCGTGCACTTACGATAATTTAAATTCGAAACATATTTTCGTGCACAGTCTGCAACATTTATCAATGGTGCTTCATAATTATGTAAATGATTTCATTTTACAGACAATTTTAGTTTAATTCCTGCACGTGGCGATCAATTTTTTGCAGGACATCTGACTCGTAAGCTTTCAATTTGCATGAATGTAGAAATACTTCAGAGGGTACCATGAGTCCATACTATGATTCAAATTAGATGAGAATATAAAATATTACGAATGAGCAATCTTTTTATCTACATTTGATACATAAGAATTAATTAATAAAATAACTAATAATCAAAAAATGCGATAAAATATTTGACCAACATTTTAAAAGCGCGTTAACAATTTTTTGAATGAAATTTATGATTAGATAAAAAATTTCTAATCAATGAAATTTCTAATGGTGAAGAAAAAAGTTTAGAATAAATATAATAGTGAATAAAGTTAACGATTTTTACCGTAATTTAAAACATGGTGGGAATGTAACCAGCAAGCCTTATATTATCGAGGTCAGAATAATTCTTCCTTGCCAGAAGAATTTTCATAGACCCCTCACAAGGGGTCGAGCCCCACATGTATTAAAAAATAATATTGTGCAGACCCCACTATTTATGTGTTGTCTCTACAACTTCGGTAAAAAAATATCTGTACACCAGGGGGTTTCATCGAGGTCATGCCAAAAAGTTGCGCAAAAGATTCCCTCTAGGCTCTACCATCCTTATCCAGCAGGCTAATTTCCATCAGTAAACCCTCCAATTAATATAATCCCCTATCTATTCCTATTCACGGACTTTTAATAAATAAATAAATAAATATATAAACAAATAATCCACTATTTGATTACCTGGTCGGCGGAGTATGTGGACCAAAGTTGGTCGTGCCTCCATCATCGTTGCTTTTTAATCATTTACATTACTCAAGAGGTGACCCCACTTACCGACTCCCAGAGCAGTTCACATGGAATATTATGTCCACTCTCTAGACATTTCAATGACACCATGCTGGTGACAGTTAGGATTGCAACTCAAATTTGATTGGATATCAATGGATTTATTATTATGTTTATAATATTCCTTCAACAATTTGACAATATTGTTGATAACATAACACGTGACATACAAATAACTCCCACAATAATTAGGAGTGACCAAATTATTCTTCTAACCGACTCGAGTCGGCTTGGATTTGGAGGAAGGTCGGTATGATTTTTGGCTTGGTTTGGACCAATTCAAAAACCTCGATTTTGAGGTATCTAGTTAAAAAAAATGATTTTTTCTTTTTTAGTGGACCCCACGCTAATATGAGTGGGGTATAAGTGATGACTAGACAAATGGATTTTTCCAAAGGAATTTAGGATCATAATTTGGGGATAGGATTTCCACCTAGGATAGAGTATTCATTAGGGTTTACTTTTTCTTTTTCCTCTTTGTAAAAAAGTTTTCTCGTAAAATTATCTTAGATCAGTTTTCTTTAAAAACTTTTCTTGTCGAATAAAATATTTTCGAGAAATTATTCAAATACAATTTTATTTTTTTTTTTAAATTTTCAAAACCCTGTCAAATGGGTCATTATTCCTTTTTATCAAAAAAGCATATGCTATGGAAAGAAGCCATGATTGGATTTAAATAAAGTCCAATATATTATTATAAATGTGTATTCTCTCTATATATACGTGACAAAGGAAATTTGTGTCATCAGAAAAACAGTCTTCTTGTCATCAAGAAAATTTTCTCGAGACTTCTTTCTAATCATCAAAATGCCTGCAATCGCTTTCGGAAGATTTCATGATTCGTTTAGCATTGGCTCATTGAAGGCTTATGTTGCTGAATTCATCTCCACCTTGCTCTTCGTTTTCGCCGGAGTCGGCTCCGCCATTGCCTACAGTTTGTACTAAAACCACTCTCTTATTTCGTTATCACTTTTAAGTATTGTCCAATATTGAATACGACTAAATCTTGACATATACGTTGCTTATAGTGTTAAAGATTACGTTTGTCGCTCGACTTTTAGCTTAATTTCATTTTAATTATCGAACTTTTTCTTTTTAATCACTCAAATTTTTCCTTTTTGTTTCAGTTACATCTTCAAGTCATTTTTATTTGTAAAAATAGTTGATCAACCCGAATATACGACATCACAATCCACCACATACGAGTAGGACCACGTGGTTACTAATTTGGTGATGTAATTGAAATAGAAAGAAAAGTTGAACGTATTGAATTAAAGATGTTCGATAACTCCGGTATGATATATGATATGCTGATTTAGGACCTGTGTGACAAAGATTTTGATAAAACTTTTAGCAGATTTCGATAAAAGTTGATAAAATGTATAGTTGAAAAGTTTGTACAAGTTGTGGGTCCCATAAAGAATGTATGATTAAAATTTAAATTTTTTTTTGGTTAACAAGCACTTGGTAACATTTTGATCTTTTGACAGACAAGTTGACGGCGGACGCGGCTCTTGATCCAGCGGGGCTTGTGGCAGTGGCCATCTGCCACGGTTTTGCTCTGTTTGTAGCCGTCTCGATCGGAGCCAACATCTCCGGTGGCCATGTAAACCCTGCAGTCACCTTCGGTTTAGCTCTCGGCGGCCAAATTACACTACTTACTGGCCTCTTTTACTGGATTGCTCAACTTTTGGGCTCCATTGTGGCATGTTATTTACTCGTATTCGTTACCGGAGGATTGGTAAGTTCAATTACAATTGAAAAGTGAAATTCACCAGTTTGGTACATTAGACTAGATAAAATAATATTTTAAAATTCAATTCCGGTATTATTACACAGTTTTAAATAGTCGAGTCTCGATTTCTCTGGTTAAACTAGCCTGATTAGTTCGATTCCTAACAAAATAAATAATTTCATGCACAGGCTATTCCAACTCATGGAGTTGGTGCTGGTGTTGGAGCCATTGAAGGAGTTGTTATGGAAATTGTCATCACATTTGCTTTAGTCTACACTGTGTATGCCACGGCAGCTGATCCAAAGAAGGGCTCATTGGGCACAATTGCACCCATTGCCATTGGTTTCATTGTTGGAGCCAATATTTTGGCTGCCGGTCCATTTTCTGGTGGGTCGATGAACCCTGCCCGCTCCTTCGGACCGGCCGTGGCCAGCGGCAACTTCTCCGGCATCTGGATTTACTGGGTTGGACCCCTCATTGGTGGTGGCCTAGCCGGGCTCATCTACGCCAATGTGTTCATGTCCCACGAGCACACTCCCCTAGCTACCGACTTCTAAATTAATTTGTACTTTTTCTTTTGGTAATAAAAGGAAGAAGAGGAAATTTTTGCTTTTCTTCCTTTATTTCATCATGGTTTCTTTGCTGTAAATCCATTTTCTGGTGTAATGTTGCTTTCTTAAAGGTCATTTAATCGAAGGTTTGGTCCCACTTCTCTATAGGTGCTCTTGGCACCTTCTTTTTATACTTTCTTATCATCAGAATAAGATAATACCGAACAATATTAAAAAATATAAGTTAAAATCTTATTCATTATACTCTCGAGTCTCCTCTAATACTTCAAACAAAACAAGCAGTTAGATTATTACATCAAATGTTGTCGGGGAAAAAAGTAACATGATGAATCTATTGCAATCTTAATATTGCTTTATTCTCTACAAGAAGTGGGCCCCAACAGTATCTGATTTTGAATAATTCATCAGGATCCAAAGCAGAAATTTTGATTGTGTAATTTACAGTCAAATAATGGCAGTTTCATCTTCTGGTGGTTCTTTTCCGTAAACCCAATCATGCCCTTTCCATTCAGGAAGTTGTTGGATTACAACCTGGATCATCAAGGGGGAAGAAACAAAACATTCTAAACTTCAGATGGATTAGGACGAGCGTCGTTAACGCTTACGTCATGTTAGATATGTTGGACTGAAGTATTATTATGAAGGAAAGTATTTTTCCGTTATCTTAGTTCAGTACACCAAATATGCATATAAATTTTCTGACTGTAACGAATTATTTGAATGAAAATTCATGGAGGAAAAAGGTCATATGACACTAAACTAGACGAGAAAATTGTACCAAAAGAGTTGTATAGCTGATTGTTCAATACTAAAGAACGCCACTAGAAAGTAGTGGTGCAAATCAGGTCTTGCAGGTACTATCATAGAGGTCCACACATGCCTCGACTTTACGTCCAAAGCAGCCCGTGTCACAGACAGACCACACCTGTTTTACACCAGAGCAGGTCGGGGCTGCCCCGGCCTACCCTTTTTTTTTTCCCGGCCTACTTGTAAAATGTAAAGAATGACCAGTATGGAGAAATTATAGAAACTGATTGAGAAAAAGGAATGCAAACCAGGCCTCTGGAATCTGCATTGCCAACAGTGGTTTGACAAGCCAGTCTCCAATTCTTCGGATTCTGAAATTGCAAATGTAACTAATTAGCCATTCAGCAGTATATCGTATACTACTGGACAATATTAAGAAAGAAAGAGAAAACTCCATACCCCTTTTAATTTTTCCTTCTCTTTGTCCGTACGAGGAGTCAATAGCTCCTTTCCTTCGACAACCTCAACGAGGCACGTTCCACAGGTTCCTCCTCCCCCACAATTTAGCAGAGGTCTAGCCTGAAACGTTAAAATAGAAGTCGATAAATTTTGATGATGGGATGGCTATGAAAATTGCCTACGCCAGTCCTTGCTAGATGTACTGAAAGGAACAGGGGCTTACGTATGGTCCATACAATTCCATGTTGTTGTCCAACATTATGTCTCTAAGTTTCTGTCCACCACAGGATGTTCGATAGTGCACGTCCGGTGTTCCATCTGGAAGCAAAACAGACTAGGAAAATACACAAACTTGACACAGTCACACCACGATTACAATTTTTATGTATATTATTAGGATATTTGAGACATTGAATTGAACTAGACATGATTAAATAAGAGATATATTCGAAATGTTTCTCGACTGTTCTGTCCAGTTTGTCAGACATTAAATGCAATTTTACTATTTTGTCCAATTCAGCGTATCAAATATGATAGTTAATAGTAAACTGAACTCACACTAACAAATGCAAAATTCACTGCAGCCTCCGTCAGTTCTTCTTCCGATACTGCAGCCTCAGGTTCACTCTGGCGTGCAGTTTCAACGGCTGGGATTTTCCCTCGGGGAAAACCGAGATTATTAAAGCCTTTAGAAGTTCTGTGAGGGGTGTTCTTGAAATTATGGGATGCTGAGAAAGAAGCTAAATTATGTGAGTTGAGTTGAAGTATTCCCATTTTTAGGGATATTTGGATGAAAACAGTGGCACTTTTAAGATAGCTTGAATCTATATGGATATTGGATTTTGCGTGGCAATTTAATGAATTGAATTTGTGGTTCTTGTTCATCTTATCTGATGGCTGAAAAATTTGATGGTTTTACCTTCTCATGACAAATGAAAATAGTAACAAGCATTCTTGACAATAGCTGTAGACATCACCTAGGTGTAAAAACAGGCCGAGCTTCTTGGCAGAGTTTTCAACGGTTCAACCTGTATGGCCGGGCAGGGCCCGACAATAGGATCCGAAGTGTGCGTGATGGCTTGGACCAGGCCAGTTTTACTACTGCCTGGACCGAATAGTAAGTGTCCTCGGCCCGTGTAACTGCTCAAAAGTTTGAAATAATGAATGGGCCGGGCCGGGCCTTGAAGGCTTTACTAGGAATTCAACATGTATCCTTTCCATTCAACACATGGCAGTTAACTTTGTTAACTATGCAGTGAACGGGATGATATATTAATCCTTTTAATTTAGAGCTTGTTTGGTAAAGCTTAAAATCCAATTAAAATTGAAAATATAGTCGTTATTGGATCTTACTCGTCTAATAAAACTCAACAATAACAGCTAGTTTTTCAATTTTAATTCAATTTTAATCTCTACGAAACACCCTCTTAATCATGCATAGTTTCACTTCCAAAATAAAAATATGAATGTTCTGAGGACATATTGTGTTATACTTAACTGAGTAAACTGTACAAGATATATGACTGATTGAGGACTTGAGAATAGTTTATAAAATTTTAAAAAATAAAAATAAAAATGAGATGCCAGATTCATGTACACGATTAAACTCGTGAAATCTATAGATTCTGCATATGTAATCCACAATATTTGCATGAATATAACATGACAATACAATAGACAAGATTTTAACTTATTTTTATTTCTTAATACTGTACAATGGTGTCCATCCACCTTACAGTCTCAGAACAAGCCATCAATGTTTTAATGGACAATACAGCTATTTCAGAACTGTGTTAAAGTAGATAATATCTTCATTACTGAATTAGTTAACTTTCAAGGAAATCTAGCCTATACTATTGCTCTGTTGAATTGCCATCTTCGTTCTCTTTAGTTGCTTCATTAATGCAAGCCGTTCAGAAGAGTAGGGCGAAGGAATCTAGTCAACAAGAAGACTGTGTAAGAACTTGGCAAAGATTAAAGAAATATAGCAAGAGCAAAATTATGAATGGATGAAATATACCAAAGATGGCATGTATCTCTTGATTGCTGCTAACATGGCTGCATGACCTACAGCAGAAACCTGATAATTGATAAAGAATGGGGAATTAGCAAGCTCTCTTCAATGTCATGAATTAAACTTAATCCCAAACCTGAGGCTATAGAAACAAAACAGAAAGCAGAAATGTGCACGCACAAACAAATAAGTTTACAGTGGTTCAATCTCAGTGAGAGCTATATCCACTCGCCGCTGTAGCAGTTTTTACTAAAAAATGAGAAGTAAAAATTTACAATGAAGATCTCAGTCCTCCCTCAGTCTCTATCTATCTCTGTCTACTATTTACAAAAAAAGCCCACCCAAATCATTTATTTAGTGTGAGCAACCAGGTCAATCTGCGGTTGAGGAAAAAGTGACAGTAAAATCAAGCTCCAAATAGTCCAATGTGCAAGTTAAAAGATAGTGCAAAGTGCTTCTCCAGGCCTCATCTAAGTGACTACGTCATCAGCATATCTGAATGTGTCCTTGCAAGCACTAAACCTAATATTGGAATTTTGACGTCTCAAACAAAAAAGTGATGTATGCAAGGGAAACTCAAAATTCCTTTAAAAATGAAGCTCAGCTACTTCCAGGTTTTTTTTTTTTCTAATATAATCTTGAAACAGTCAAAACAAGCTATGATCAAAAGCAATGGTGCCTGTTTACATTATTAGAATAAATAATCGGAACAAAGTAATGGAAATATTGCTATTCAATTCCTAGATTATGCACTTTTTATTTATCTTTTTTCTACACATTCAACTTTCACTTTGTTGAGCACAAACAGTTATGCAACCACAAAGTAAGAAAACAAAAGGTGAAGTTGCATGTTCAGATCTCAGAAATCAGCTTACTGGAAGTAACATTAAAATTGTTACTGGGATGAGGGTGGCAATGTCAGCAAGTGTTCTTTGCATTTTTCTCTTTTCCCTTTTTGTGACCTTATAGCCACATAATTGCTTCGTAAAAAGCCGCAGAGTGTACTTGATGTCTACAAAAAGTATCTGAGTTCCCATCCATATATCCTATGATATGATTCATATTGCAGACTTAGCAAGCGTTAGAACAATATACATGACCCAAAATAAAGAAGGGAATTGTGAACTTACAACACTTGCAGATACCATCTTGGTCGTAGATTTTCTAAGCAGATTTTGATGGATGGGCTTCGACGAATCTAAATCAGCAAGGTTTTTAGCATTGGCCTGTCATTCCTAACAATTATTTATAATAGTTGGAAAGGGACCTAGGTGCATGCAAGAGAGTGTGAGGACATAACACAGATTGATTAGTGCTCTATATGTACCGATAATTGTTGTTGAACCATCTCATTTAAAAGCTTAATATCTTATTGGGTGGACATATTTATTTCTAAACATTTAGTCTTCAATGCACCACCTCACGAGCAAAGCAATCCAATTGTTCATCAAAGGCCTCACACATGACGTCTTTTTCATGCTCCAATATCATGTTGAACCATCTCATTATAAAGCAAGTGATAAAAAAAGGGGAAACATGTATCTATTTAGATTAAATCTTCAAATAATATCCTAGCTTCAAAGGAAAAAAAATATAAAAAATAAGAAGGATATCCTATGGATGCTTATTAGGATTGACAAATTAGAATCAAGAAATTACAGCACACATCTCAGCTTCTCTCCTTTCTATTGTCTGGCTAGGTTTTCCTGTTCTATCATTTTCTCCAAAATCATACACTGCAATTACGCTGAGAAATTATTTGTTATAGAAAGGAATGTAAAATACACTGTCATCAGTCATGACAAAAGGTTATTGCACATGATTACATAATGTTTGGCATGTTTACTGAGGATGTTTGTTTATATCTCTCTATTAAATAATGAATATTTAATTGGTCATTAACCAAGTAACCACACAATATTTCTTAGTCATCCATCTAGTATCCATACCTGAGACTGGATAAATTCGTGTTGATGTTTTCCCCTTGTCATCAAGTTGTCTGGCCTCTGTGGTGCTTCCATTATTAGAGATGAATTTTTGGTTCCCTTAATTTGAAATGACGGCAGTAAGTCAGGATCACTTCTTTCCCCTATTTTCTGCATGTCACTGCTTAACAAAATTAACATCATGGAAACTTCGCAGTACTGTCTAAGGCATGTGACTCTTAATCGGCAATATATTGAGTGCATGTTTGGTACACAGTATCAAACAGAACCAGACATTATAATTAAAGAGATTTTAACTTATTTGTGGTCCTAAATAATGTCAAGGCTTATCAGTTCCTCCACAACAAACATGCCATAATAGATTTTCAGTTTGAATCCAGCAAAGCCAACATACCTCGTTCCATCATAAGCAGACCAGAAGTCCTCCAGACATGTGGATAGCAGTTCCTGACTGAACAATAGAACACAAAATCAACCTCAAAACCTAGTAAACCCTGTAATGTAGATTGTAGAAATGCCATAATGGAACGTTGATCACCTCTTAAGTAGAAATTCTAACAAATTAGAATCTAAGGCTTGTTGAGTTGAATTGCTGTAGTGGGCAAATCCCGAGATCACATCATAGCATACAGTAAAAATGGTGTACAAAATAATTTCTTGCTCTGCCTGAATAGGATGATTTTTGGACCTTCTCCTATCTTGGAATACATGACTGTTATATGCAGCATAAAAGTCGACCCATCCAATTTCGTCGATAATTACCTGGTAACGACAATTTTAAGCCATCTGGTTTATTAAATCTTAAGTTCCGATTAATAACTGACCTCCATTACGAGCTGATACTCTGATATGGTTGAAAATTCAGGAAACATGGAAGGGATACCACACTCTAAATAACTGTAATGAACATGAAAGCTCTTCTACATCAAGACATATGCAAAAAGCCAAACATTATAAACTCGGAATTCAAAATATTAATACCTAAGAAAATCTTTAATTTGTTCATCAAGATCTTTTATATGGTGCTTCCACAAGAACAATCTTGTTTCTCTTCCTAGATATGCAAAAAGTCCCAGAGTAATCAAACAACTTTCTTGAACCTGCTAATATCTCGAAAAGACAATGAATTATAGTTGTCATACGAGAAACAAAAAAATGCGAAAGCAGAGTAATTTTGAAGGCATTCCCTCAGGATTTCAAGCGGACAATAGATTTCCATAAACAGGAAAACTTTTCCATAGTTAACTAGTAGATTTAGGTATGTTAAATTGAATGTGATAAAGAATAGGAATAACCTTGCTAATGTGCCTGCCTGAAGTTACACTTTCTCTGTGTAACGCAGTAGAAAGCTTTCTCTGAATCAGTCCAATCCAAAATTCCATATCTTCAACATTCTTACTTGGAAGAATCTTACTTCCAAAATGGGAAAGAAAATTATCTTCAAATCCAGCCTCAGTTGCTAGCTGATGCAATTTCTCAAGAGAAACTTGACTGTGTGACATAGTCATAAGCTCTATCAATGCCTCTTCAATTGAATTTGAAAATAAGGGATAAGAAATTCGTGCTGAACCCAATTCCCTGACAGCAGCACAACAGCTTATACCCATAATTGTTCCTGCAATACCACTGAATTTATTCAAAATTTAGATTTCTCCTAACAGCAAGGTAGCAGGAGAAGTTAGGAAGGGAAAAAATGAAATACATTTATAACATGGACAAACCTTCCTGCGTATTCCAATGACCACTTCTTGAACAAAGGGATAAATAATCCAGCTATCCGTGGAAGTTCAACCATTCTAAACCACTGCACCAATTTCGGGTTCCTGGTGTTTAACTGACTTTCTATTTGCAATCCAAGAAAGTTCGTCTTCGGAGAAAGGCTGGTGCAAATGACATGAGAAAATTTCAAGACCTTGCCATGCAATCTTTCTATTTTTTTTAATTTCATAATACAATGAATAAAGGCATACTGCAACGGATTGTACAGATGAAATAAAGAACTTGAATTTTAAATTTATTCATTTTGTTTGTTAACCATCTTATCTAAAAGCTCAAGTTGATAGAGAGAGGTC
Source organism: Fraxinus nigra (assembly GCA_903798295.1). Lineage (NCBI taxonomy): Eukaryota > Viridiplantae > Streptophyta > Magnoliopsida > Lamiales > Oleaceae > Fraxinus > Fraxinus nigra. The sequence goes on along the minus strand of CAIGRH010012145.1, from coordinate 7,925 downwards.
ACACGCATTCATTTAATTGTGTCTTCAACAAGAACCTTCTAGTGTAGTAGACCCACTCCATTCTTTGATCAGGGGTTGGTGTGCACAATTTCGTTTAAATGGGTGGTAGCGAGGCTTGAATCCAATTATTTTGCTTGGCTCTGATATCACGTTAATTATATCATCTACAAGTTTAAACTGTTAAAGAAGATTAACATGTAATCACTTACTGTTTAAAAATTATCACAAGCACGGGGGTACATAAAAATATGATTATGAGTTTTTGAAAAATACTTTCCAAGGACTATTTAGTTTCCATGAAATGTCCCCTTGACTTACATCTCAAGAACAGGAGATGGGTTGTTGCTGCGTTTGTGAGAAAGAAATAACTCCACCTCAATTGCTGCTTTCAGTAGAGCATACACTGCAACCTGAATAAGGATAATCTTAAGTTAACCTTACTCTTATCTCATTTCTCACAAGTATCAGGGAATTCAACATGTAAATGCTACAAAACCTCTCTCTCTCTCCCTCCCTCCCTC
>CAIGRH010012128.1:0-15432 GCA_903798295.1 Fraxinus nigra | reverse complement strand
CTCGGGCCTCCTTTTATAACCTTCCTTAATTATCGTGAGTTAAAATTACATGAAAAAAAGTAAATTCCCCCTTGGCCATATTGTGCTGAAAAATGGTTTTTCATAATTATGTGTCTTCACACTTTAATTTGTGAATTTAAATATTTATTATTTAGGGTTTCAAGATATTGAGATAGTCTCATGGACTTTTGCATTGGATACTTCGTAAAAAGGGGGGCCTTTGGTATATTTATATCGATTTTATGCATATAGTGTAACCATGCAGAAAAATCTCCTTGAAGTTGAGTAAAATATTTTTTCTTTAGAGGTGCAAAAATGTGACTTAGGTCGGATTTGATACTATGAAAAGTAAGTTGTTTAACAAGTTCTACTGTGACTTTTCTTCTTTCTTTATTTGACCTGCCATGCTTCTTAATGTTTTTTAGAAGTAAATTGGAAAGAATTTTGTGCATGACATGCATAATTTGTGTTGTTAAATATATGATTTAGATCCGACTTATAATGATTCTCATTATATTGGAAAAGATTTTAATTTTATTATCATTTTTTTCATTAACTCGCTGGAATATTTCTATAGAACTGTAGCTATAATTTTTTGAAGAGTTGACATAGTTTTAGTGGATTATAAAAAATAGGAGTTGAATTGTAATTTAGAATGTTGGATTACTATGGAATCTAAAGGTTTTATGTTTACTAGAACTAAGACATTATACAAAATGCTCCTTTTGGTAGATGTAGTAATAAGTATAATCACCGAGTTACTATAGAGGATCATGTTATTTCAAATAGTTATTGTTTCAGGTATTGAGTTTAGATTATTAGCTAGGAATGAGGGATTGAAGAGGATGTAATGGTTAGGATTATAGCACGTTGGATGAAATTGAGTAGCACAATATGAATTTTATGTGAAGATTCTATTAAAATTTTAGAGGCAAGTTCTACACAATGATTAGATTGGCTATGCTTTATGGTTTTAAGTGTGTGGCTGATAAAGATAAAGGTGTGCAAAAGATATTGTTGCGGAAATGAGGATGCTATAATGTGTGCACAGTCATACTAAAATGAATAAGATAAGAAATGAAAACATATGGCAAGAAGTAGAGGTGGTGTTGATTGAGGATAAATTAAGTTAGGGATGACTTAGATGGCTGGGTCATGTTTTACATTGACTTAAAGAGGCTATGTTTATAAGAGTGATGAGATTTTTGTAGAGCAAGTTAGAAGAGGGAGGAGTAGACCAAAGATACTTGACCTATAATAGTTGTTGAGGATTTATTTGCTCTAAATTTTCGCAATTGAGTTTTCTTAGTAGATCTAGCAATGTAAAGAGTAGAATGGCGAAGAAGGTGTTACAAACTCATTTTACCTGTAATTTAAAGAAATAGAAAAAAATGGAAAAAAAAGATAATAGACTCGTTTAGGGGAATCTTAACCTCCCAAAGATCAACAAGAGACCTTTATTTCATTCTTAAACAATGTACACCCATTCATTGCTTCTAGTTCCCTGAATAGAGAAATTGTGTAAACTATCCTGAAATGTAGAGCACGTGCATTTTATACTGAAAACTTAAATAGTGGACAACTAATTTAACCACTATTGACTTATTTAACTAAGATAAACTAGAAAAATTATAATAGATTATCTATCAAATAAAAAAATTAAGATTGTAACAGAAGGAATCATGTAGTCAACCCCAAGTTTATTGGAAATAAGACCTAGTTTGTTGTTGTATTAACTTCTGAAAATTTAGTATTATGAAATAGGTCCTGACATGTCAGCTTAGTTTAGCATTTACCCAGAGAATGAAAATATGATTTTTCCTATGGTGTTAGGCAAAACATTCGGCTGTTGACTGTCTATATCATGGCTCTTTAGACAAAATAATGATATATTTTTGTTTAGTTCTAGTCTGTTCATGTTTAATGATGCTACCGTAACCTTATGAAGTCTGGGCTTATTATCGATTTGAATTACCTCTAATGAACTGATACATTCTTCCTTTTGCTTTCCCAAATGAATAATTGACTGAAAAATTGTATATGTACTGTTAAATTTTTATAATACAATGTAAAGGTAGTACTTCAATAAGCTGATCTATTATAAAAGAATTGCTGAAGACAGTTCAGTTGTGGCCTGTGAAAGATTGTTTTAGGAGAAAGCTATTTATTAATACTGGGCATGGTATGTGGTGCCATTTAAATCAGATTCCATCATAGCCTGGTTTACATCAAAAGTCAATTTTTAAGAGAATCAGATCCTAACTGCACTGACCACCTTGAAAATCCAAGCTGATTGAACCAATTCAGTTGGCAGTAAGTAAATCTAAGTCATTCTTCCCATGGTTTTCTAAGAAAAGGAAAGGGCTATTTGAAGTCGAGCATAGCATCTTATGGTGCTGGAACATATGCTGATAAGATGCATGGGAAAACTAAATAGAAACCAGAGCATACTTCCTCAACTTGACTTCCTAAGGTGTTATTGGACACAAATGTTTTGTTGGAGACATGAATGTAATTATATTTTTATATTAAAGTTAAATTTTGTGTCATTCTAATATCAGGTTATTCTAATAGGAGGCTGCATTACCTGAACTTTTCGTAACTGTTCACTTGATTAATGAAGCAGCGAAGAAGCAAAAAATAATCTTTTCACTTTGGTTTATATGATAACAGCTTTTAAAAGTTGTGCCTTCATAAACTCAATCATAGAGATATCTACCCACTAGTGAGGGAAAAAACTAAATATTACTATACTTGTATGGCTACATGCTATAGTTGCTGCATCAGTATATTATTGTTGAAGGGTATATGGGCTTTGGTTACTTTCCGGTTTTTACATGCATAAACACGTGTATTTTCTAGAATGCCATTGCAACTTTTTTGGTGCTTCATGCAGGATGTCTGCTTGTTACCTCCGACGGTGGGGTTGGAATTCTATCATGCTGCTAGAAATGCTCTAGTTCTTTATGAGGCTGTTATACCTGTGAAGGTTAGTGCAGAAAGTCATTTGGAAGTCTCCAAACGCCACCAAAAACAAAAAATAATAGAGTTTAGTAAACTTAAAAATATCTTCTGAGGCTGCAATTGCATTAGATTTATGATCTTGCTATTCATCCGCTGACAATCGCAGTGGAGAACTGTAAATATGATTACATTTTGAAAATTTTAACAACTTGTATTTGAACTATGCAATGATTGTTCTGATATCTTCTTTGGACTTTGAAGCTTGAGAGGCAACTTGAATCCATTAACCAGGCCGCTGTGCTCATTCACAATGACTGTCTCTACCTGTCTGAGGAGATTCTTGGGCTTGCATTTGAGGTATGCATCGATGGGTTTTAGTTTTTCTAAACTAAATTGTTTCTACACTATCTATATGAAATACCTAGTTTCAGAACGATAGAGGCTGAATGTCCAAGGTTGCTTGGTTTTCTTTAACATTTTTTAATGGCAATATATATATGATGCAGTGGATTCACAGATATTGTAAATGTTGATTCATTTTTAATTTGTAAAAGCAGTTTTTTTTTTTTTTCTTTTTTTGTTATAAATGTGTGATGCCACCTTTCTTTTAATATTTTTTGGCTACTGCTTATCCTATTATCTTTAACGTTTCAGTTTCGCCCATACTTTCCCAGTTTTGTTAAGGACCTTGCTGTATTTATTGACCTGGCTCCAAGATTTCAGTTGATGGCTGAAGAAGTATTGCAGAGACAAATTCAGCTCGTCATATATAACTTGAAAGAGGTATATTTGCAGAACAGAAAAATGCATGTGGTCCTTTACTGTATCTTCTAAGCATCTCTTTTCCTGAGAAGCACTCTCTCAAGAAGGCTACACGTCCCATGTTGGACATGTTTCAGATACAACACTCTTCAGATCCTCTGGCATGTGAAACACTTCTTTGACCCTTACAAACAAGAGCCAGAAATTTGGATATAGATCTAGCACTTCTAGGATAATACTGAACACTTCATGACACTCAATTATGAAAAATTGATTTCTATGAATATGAAGAAACCTCATGTACATGTGGAAAATAGTACAGTTGAATGAAACATAATACTTGATTAAAGATCAATTAAGAGTATTGAAGGATTAGAGACAATCTTTACTGCAATCTTAAGATATGCTTGTTTACCACAGTGCATGTAATTTTTGAGGTCATAATATCACTTGCATATGTAATACAATGTAACTTGTAGAGGAAAAGTGGTGTATGTATGCATAATTTTTGCATTTATGTCTCTCCCGCCTATAGTACCTTACTAGGAAAATGATGCTATTTTGCTGTCTAATGATGTTTTCTTGCCCAGTGTTCATGGCCATATGCCTTTTAGAACTTTCAAAGCTAAAATGTTTTGTAAATTAATTATGCTGTAACTTTGTTTCTGACAAGGCTATTGATGGGGCTGATGGATTTCAAAATACCCACCAGATAAAACAGTTCGAGTCTGCCAAGTTTAGTATTGAACAGGTATATTTTTTAAATGATTTGTGAACTTTTACATTTGAGGAAAATAGGTTTGGTTATTGTTGATTGAGTAACAAAGACTGCCTTATCTCATCACATTCTGAAATTTACACCCTTCCATGATCTGACCAAGACTATCATCATAGTTTTTCATACCAAAAAGGCTCTCTCTCTCTCTCTCTCTCTCTCTCTCTCTCTCTATTTGTGTATTGTTCTAATTTTGGGGTTGGGGGTGTCTACACTGTCTAAGAAGCCTGCCTGAGTTCATGATCAGGTTGCTTTCATAATTGAGAAAGTACGCATCATCTGGGAGCCTCTGTTATTATCATATATTTATGAGAAGAGTATGAGCATGGTTCTGGAGGCTGTCTTTTCAAGAATTGCAAAAGACATACTTCTGTTAGATGATATGGCAGCAGAAGAAACATTGCAGGTGCAGTGCACGAATCTGTGTCAAATAGAAGTTCAGAGTTTGCAACAATCTAAGCTAATGCAATTTTATCCCTTTTTGGACTGCAGCTTCAAACACTCATCCATTTGCTGTTTGAGCATCTGTCATCTTTAGTAGAGTCCCTGTTTATTGTTGGTGGGAGACGGAAGCCACAGGAGGCCCAGAGAGACACTCTTGCTAATTTTATACCATCCCTGCGGAAGTTGCGGAAACTGGCAGGTATCTTTTCTCGTCATATTTTAGATCTCACTCTTGAAGTAGTTGATTATCTAAATTTGTTAGTGACCTTTAATTTCTCCACGCTTTCATTAGAACTTTTGGACATGCCTTTGAAGTCCGTCACTACTGCCTGGGAAAGCGGTGAACTTGTCGAATGCAATTTTACACTGTCAGAGGTATGAAAAGTCATTCGAACTTGAACTGATTTCTGATTCCGTACAAGGCCAACAACATTCCATTTGTAATGGGTGGAGCAACACCCTCTTAACGAAGAGAACATAAAAACAGAAAAGGCCAATGCAGCCATATGTTTTTCTTCCTCGTTTTCCCCTCTAATCTGATGTCCATGTTACATAGCTTCAATTCATGATATTTACTCGCTCTTCTTCGCAGGTGGAAGACTTCATCAGAGCCATATTTACCGATTCTCCTTTGAGAAAAGAATGCCTACAAAGAATAAATAATTCAAATTACTGGGAAAATGAGTACAAGAAGAATTATCAGGCTAAGTCGACTTCATGGACTTGAGAAGATTTAAGAGCTCCATCAACTATGGTTGGAAGTCACTCTGAGAAGCAGTCAAACAGAACTTTTAGCAAGGGATAAAAGCTACGACTATACAATTAGTTTTAGGTCTAATGCCATGCTGTTCTTATGGGTACATGCTACAGTTTACTAACTACCCCACCTTACACTTATACAGTAGATAGGGGTGTAAATTTTGGAGTGCTTGTTCTTATATAGGATTGTGCTCCCTTTGGCACAGAACTTTATGACTATGAAAGAGGTTAGTTTTTGAGTTTGTAGCTACAAACGAACACATTACGAGTAAATTGGCCCCATTTTAGCCCATGTGGGTTTACCTTCGGCATCTGATGGAGTTTACTGACCTGTGTAGTTACAACTTCTCCGTGACATCATCAACCAAATAATCATACCCTCATGTTTATCATGGAGTCCACATTATGGGTTTTTATTGGACAAGAAAGGATAGATAATAGACCAATGTGAAATGTAATCATCTCCCATCAAATTTTCCTTTACGTTCTCAAATTTCAACTCTTCAGGCTCCAAGTTGTTTTCGGGTAGTCAGGTGGTGAATTGAAAATATTAAGCCAAACAGTGTAGTTAAAATCTGATTTTAATTCGAATCAAAGTCAACGATTAGTTTTAATAACACATTCTATGGTATTCATAACTTCATTCAAATTTTAACAACTTCCAAAAAATCTTATCTAAATGACAAAAATAAGTGAAACGTGTTATATATTCCAAATGAACCAAGTTGTGAGATATCAGTGGAGGGGAGTAACACACTGAAATGAGATGTGACAAATACAAGGCAGTCGGATTTTCTTGAAGGAGACGGACACATTGGATCATGGTCAAATGTCAATGTTTTAAGGCAATGCATAGACATGTCCACCAAAACTTTTTTGAAACTCAATTCTCATTTTCTAAATTATAATATGAACTATAATTCATCCTTGCTTCCGGTGTCATCCCCCATAAGTTCTTCAAGCGAGAACTCATCTTCTTCAATGATTTGTCCATCTTTACCATCCCAGGGTTCAGTCTTCGTAATAACAGGGGTGTCAGCCATAGGCAGATTACCTTTCCCACCGAGTCCAGCTTCTTTCACAAATTCTCTGTGAAATGAAATGGAATATGTTGTGCTTATATGACCTCAATACAATGTAACTTACAACACACACACAGAGGGAGGGAGAGAGAGAGAGAGGTAGAGAGGTACTCACATAATCTGATCGCGCTCAAATGCACTCTTAAGTGGAGCATATAACTTCTTCTTCAGATTTAGGGCTACCAAGGCAGGATACCCATAGCCACCAACTCCGAGATGCTTCTCAAGATCTGGCTGATTACCTGCAGCTGCCCACACATAACTGCACATTTGCAAAACCCAAATCTTAGTTCCAACTTCTGGTCTTCTTCACTTTTTAATTTTAATTTTTTTCCTTTTTGCGTGAAGAGTGCATTTTCAAGCTGTTTACAATTTTGCAAAACATCCAAAACTTGTTAAATTTGTTATTTTTGAAAATGCAACTTTAAACTTTAACATAAAACGCAATTTTGAAGTTTTCAGTGAAAAAGTTGAAAACACTGAAAACATGAAAAATAAAAATTTATTCAAAAAATTATAAAAATTAAAAATAATAAAAAAATATATTCATAATTCTAAAATTTTGAAAAAAACAACAATTTGATTAATTCTAAAAAAAAAATCTAAAATTTCAAAAAATTTAAATTTCAAAAAAAAAAAAAAAAAAATTCTACAAAAAAAAAAATTCTGAAAATATAAAATTCAAAAAAAAAAAATCTAGGAAAATAATATTTTTACAAGAATAGAAAATAAATATAGTTCAAACTTTAATGATTATTCACATATAAAATCTAAAAAATATATATTTAAATGAACGCGGATAAAACAAATTAAATCTATTGTCATTAATTTTTATTTTTTCTTTCCTATGTTTTCCCAACTCAATTTATTATTTATTTCATTTTACTTTTATAGTGGAAAAAAATATTGTAAAATTCACCAACTTTAATGGAGCCACTATTTTCATTTATCATTCTCATATATCACACTCTAAATCTATCCCTATTAAAATTTTAAAGTATTGTATTCATCCACATTACATTCCAACATTATCCTTATTAAATTCAATCATTTAAACACTATATATCCATACCACTTCTCTATATATATCCTACTCTAAATTTATCCCTATTATAATTTTTAAGAAGTATTATATTCATCCTTATTACATTTCAACATTGCTCTTATTAAATGCATTAACACTACATTTATCCACAAAGTTCAACAAAAAAAAAACGAATTATTTATAAAAAAACAAAAGAACATATATTACATAAAGATTTGGACAAAAATTAGATCAATTAAAAAGCTGACAAGAGAGAGTTTAGCTGCGTGAACATTAATATTTTGGTATGGACTTCTGGAGTATTTTACGGACCTTTCACCGAGAAATTTATGTTTTGAACGGTTGTTTTAAGTAAAAGTTTATGCTTTTAAGTGAAGCAACTTAAATGTTTTCCCGAAACTAATTTTAATAGATGAACGATAATTCATATAATTGTGATATTTATTTTTTCTCAGTTCGGTTCTACCTTGCTGCCTTAAATCTTTCTTTTTTCCTTACAAATCGAACAGGACATTAGTTTCGACTTCCATGGTTTGTTTTGACTTAGTTGTAGAAGATTTTTTATAAATATTAAGATTTTAGTTAAACATGTCTAAAAGAATAAAAGGTCCATAAGCATTTAATTAGGATAAATACTAGTGGATGAATTTAGATTGCTATATTTTATTCTGTTTTATTCTTGTCTATTTAAGAGAATTTACATAAAATTAAAAATGTTCTATTTTATTAAAAAAACAAATTTTACATAATAAAATGTCATAAAATAATGTCTCAAAATTCTTAACCAAACGTGTGTTCTAGATTTCTGTTTTGAGAAACATCTTTTCATAATGACAAATAAAAGTCCTTTTTAGCAATCTTAAAACAGACCCTCAAAACAAAAAATTGAAAATAAATTCAAAACCCAAAACTGAAAACTGAAAAACAAATCAAAAGGGCTTTTCCTGCTTTTAGGGATATTGACAAATTCAAGTGATGGACTAGTAAGTATCCTAACCTGTAAGGGCTCCTCTTGAATTTCTCAGCAACTGATAACAGAAGTTCGAGGTACTTATTCCTGCCTTCTGCCTTGGAGTCCAAAATGTCAGGAAGGAAGGCAACAAAACATATGGCTGCTGAACCACACCTCTCTTCCAAAATATCCTACAAGTACAGTATTGTAAGTGTTTTGTACTGAAAACTCATGTTGGATAGTAAAGAAGCTTTTTTCCTTTTCATTTTTAGGGGAGGGGGCAGATCTTACAGGGCTAGTCAACTCAATCACTTCAGGAGGGGAAACATTTGTTTCCAGCTGCTCCAAGGCAAACGACTCAATACCGGAGGCTGATCTTGCGCCTTCATAGGGGATTGGGTGGTCTTTGTCTGCCCCAAAAACCAAGATAGTGGGAAATCCTTGCACATTAAACCTGCTCATTAGAGACTGACAACTTGAAATTGTTAGAAACATGAGCTCAATGAAGAACCATAGGAATAAACTAAAAAAATCCAGCTGATGATCCAACTATTAGATTTACCAAGATTTTTACTATGCTAGATCAGGATGTTGTTAATATGTTGATACTTCATAATAAAATGTTCATTTTTCAGTATTGAACAAAATCCCATTTCTACTCTGCATTATTACTGTGAATCTGATCTGGAGGCTTTGTGACCATGAAGTCCACACTAATATCTCTGCTTCTCCCCATGAAAGATTTTTTTGGTTCCACAGGCGTGGGGAGCAGTGTTTTTATATTTTTCCCATGAAATTATTAGGATATCAAATATTTCTCAATATATCAGAAAACACTCATAGTTATGTAAAAGTATTAATGATGCAATAGATCTCCATGGAGATGTCTCAATGATTTCTTTTAAAAAAATATCAATCTCATATGTCAATACAATTTTATAAGAGCTAAAGAAACATCAAATAAGCATCAAAGTTCACCAACAAGCACTGCAAGTCTGCAACTAATTATGCTTGAAAGGACCTTATTTATAGGGACATCATGGTAAAATATCTGTACATATTTGGACCATAACCAAGTCTAAAGAAAACTTCAGCAATGCTGGGATCCAGTAGACTACTAGGCAAGAAAATACAGAAACCATATTTCATACTCAAATTATTTTCATAGGTAAGATGGGATGTGAACACACAAGGACATGAATTCAATGAACACTTGAGTCTTACTGAAAATCATGAAGGCAGTAGAAGCAAAATCACATGTAATTATCATTTTTTCTTTCCTTTTTTCTTGAAAAAGACATGTAGTGAAGGGTTTTAACTTTTTTATCCCTTCTCGTTAGTAGATTATTCAAATTAATATCTCAGGTGCACTTTCTGAAAGTTGTTTCTTGAGTATATTATGCATCACTATTGAGATACAAGTATATGGAAATACATTAATTGCACGTCATTGAATGTTTGACAAATTGTCACAAAAATTCCAAACAAGTCTATCAATTTAAGCAAATCACAATTTATGTTATCACTATTCTTACATCTCAATATCTTTAAATTTGTATACCTTGATACGACACTCAATATCAATATTTGAACCAATTGTGGAACAAGGGCTTAATGATATTTGGTCATAACATTATCCCACTATAGCTTGCACAAAATGCTCAAAATTGGATGCAGTTTACAACTAGAGTCCATGAACCTAAGCAAGAAAGCATCATTTCATATCTTAGCTAGATATCATATGTGCTCTATCTGTCTTCTTTGATTTACATGTCAAGAGCTTTCAGATGAAGATTAAAAGATGGTAAGTGCATCACACAAATCTTGTGTCATATGGCGATCTTTCTGATGTAGTACATTACAAACATTACAACTACAATTAATGGTTTCACTTTATCTAGGAGTTTACTTTCCCTGAGATATAACCACCGAAATTCATTCCCATTGAAAACCTCACAACTTTGTACATTCACTGGTTGACCAGTAAGTACAAGGATGGTGCACTATTAAAAAGCCCAGCTTATAATCCCTCAACAATTTGTGCAGCGCCAAATATTATCCAGAAAGATGGTTTTTAAGTAGAAAAAATGTGCAACACATTTGCCTTGTATACAAAATTTTGTACAATTCAAACCGTCCGGAAACTTGAAAATTAAGATGTCTCACATTTAATTTCAAATGTCTGAGCGTCATATCTCAGCCTTGAATCATTATTAGTTCCATGTAATCAGTTTGTATTTTTGAGAAAGATTGATGTGCTTTCTGAACCTTGTCCAAGGGCTATTAGACTAGCTGGAGGTTTTACATTCATCATGGAAAAAACAAAGCAAAGCCTATCATCCCACCATTTCAGAGAAATGCATATAAAAGTAGTCAGCTTAGCATTTATCCTGGACTAAATATATAAATAAGTCATAGAAACAATTTAATAATAACTAGATCAGAAAGTAAGTGTTAGATTCTGAAACTTACTTTGTCTGCATCACAGTCTACATGGCCCAACTTCACCTTGCCCTTGAGATTATTGGCTGCCTTCTTCCACTCGGGAGCAAGCTTCTTGCAGTGTCCACACCTAAAAAAGAGCCACATATTAGAACTCAAATTATATAACAAATATTCAAGTTATGGAAAAGAATACTTTAACTAAGAAAAAGAACACTTCAGTTCAGTGAAGTCAAATACATACACGCTATTCTGGTCAACCACAAAAAGTACATAACTTAGATCATTCTGACAAATAGAGTTTTTACATTCAACATGGAAAATTGACCAACCAAAATACGACGGACGAGATGATCAACTTCTAGGTGGAAAACATCTAAATCGTAGCTCAGTAAATATTGTATTGTTGAATCCACTTGTCAATAACTGATAACTTATGCCATTCACCGACTGCTTGTGTTATGCTCAGCCTGAAGCTATTTCGTTTTTGTTCCAAAGATAAACATGCCAAGCTCGAACAAATTATTGAGGTTGTTAAATAAATGAGCCAAGTCTGAACATGTTTACATTCACTGTAGCTCATTTATAAAATTTATGCACCGATCTTCAATAAATTGGAATCCAGGTAATATTCATGTATCTGTAGTGGTATTGGGTAAAAAAAACATTAGCACAATAAACTGCAAGTCTGTCAAGATAATGTGTGCCAAAATTATTTGATCTTGGTGGTTTTTGAGAACGTTTGGATGGTTTAATAGTACCTCTGAAACATTAAGCAAATAAACAAAATGAAGCAAGAACCTGAATCGGCCTCCCCACATTCTGAAACAATATCAACTGCAAAAACTCCCCCCATACTCCACCTCCCATCCATCAAATTCATAATTGAGAAAATACAAATTTCACAATACTTCCTTTCATTTTCTTCATCTCACCAAGTTAATCATTTTGGTTTTATTGAGTATTTGAGAGATCTAGCCCAAGTTTCAAGCCTAAAAGCTTAGCAGTGGAGATAAATATTTGAAAAAGCAATTATATATAGCCCATGTTTGACAATCATTATTTCAAGTTCTTTTTTTTTTTTACACACTCATCTTCAACCACACATTCACACAATAAAATATTCTACACGTAGATCCAAACTTTTCCCTACTTTTTAATGACATATTCTCCAAAATATCACTATTCAAAACTTCATTTTACCCAAATAATGGTTGTCAAACAAGGGCATAATAGTATGAGATCCAACTGCCTATTACGTAGACGATCCCCAGCCACAGTAAAGGAGGGTAGCAATACACTGACGCTAGCATAAAACTTTGTCAAATATTATGACATCAATACTACTTCACAATCAAACAGAGTGGTGAATTAAATTTTGTAGCCAACCTCAAATTTATTGGGAACAAGGATTAGTTTTTTCGTCATATGTTGGAGTATGAGATTCAACTAATGTCTCCTGGTTTTTGTTTCTGATTATATTCTGCTTGATTTATTTCACATTGTGAATTTGATGTTGTTTAAATCTAAATCTAGTTTTTGTCCCGTTCTCTTGACCTCCATATTGCACTGTGGAAAATAAGAGTTGGAATTATTGTATCCTAGGAACAGCTAGCAACCTGAGCTTGAGCTTGCTTATCATCAACTCATAAAACAAACCAAACCCAAACAAGTCACCTCGTGTTAACTTGGTTCAATTGCAGCCTTATGTGAAGTGTGAACTCTTATCTATTTTAAACTACATCATCACAGTGATCTCACTTTTTAAATTCATGCCTAAATTATGCACTGAATTACTACCATTATATACTTCAAATGAAAATTAAATTTGTTTGTGATGATTTAAGAAGAAAAAAGTTGTAATTCCACAACGTGTTTAGGATAAATGAAAGAAAAACAAGTCAAGCAGAAAACTTACCAAGGTGCAAAGAACTCTACGATCCAAAGTTCTTTGCTTTTAGTTACCAATTCATCAAAATTACTTGAGTTCAATTCTATTGAAGCATTAGGTTCTGACTTCCCACTTGATCCTCCTGTTTCCTTTCCATTCAAACGTTCCTTCAGAAGTGCTTTAATCTGTATTAAAAAGAGATGGTCTTAAACCATAGTAGAAAAGGGCTCAATTGGTACTGAGGCTTTTTTCATGTTTGTTGAGGCATAAGCTTCAAGACAACCAATAAAATAATTTAAAAGAATATAAATAAAATAAAAATGCTCATAATAAACTACATCATATTTAGAAATCCACAGCAAATTAAAATTCTAACTTGCAAACAAACACAAAATAGAAAGGTAGTAAATAATGAGCATGTTTAAATGATTTATCTTAAAGATAAGGTACAAATGTGAGGCTTATTTTGAATGTAGGTGGGTCTACATTAAAAATTAAGGCATATATTTGTTGCTTATCTTTAAGCTAAGCCACCCAACAAGCTCAATGTCAAATTAATAGTCACGAAACAAAATTGTAATGTACTAAGCCTCTGTTTGGGTAGATATGTAGATCATTTATAAATTGTCAAACTTCATTTTCGACTACGCATTGCAACGACCCACAAGTGCTACCCACTTATCCACAACTCAATTCTATCTATTTTAAATTAAAATGTTTATAAATTCCCCCCAAATGGAGGCTAAGAAAAGTAGAAATAATTTAGAAATCTTTTGTATTATTCATTGGTATTAGTTTTTTTTTTTCTTTTTTCATTCTTTTGTCATGATCTTCTACGAAGAATCATCTACTCTCCTTCACATAAATTGAGGTAAAAGCATCACAAATGGCACTCAATGAGTTTAAGGAAATTTATGAAAGCTACATTTGAGAAAAGATTCGAGGAATAAGCCTCCAACTGCTTTTTTAAGCAATTTCTAAAAATTTCTGTCCAGGTTCACACGGAAAACTCACTGGCATGAGCAAAAATGATGTTATGTTCTTGACCACAGATTATGCATATGAAAGCAAGTTTGATATTACTTGACACATGGACCCTCAACCGCAATACAATGGTTAACAACATAAAATCAAGAAAATGATACGTTATGCAAGTATAAAACACAATTCTACATCCGTAAGCCAAAGGGTCTTATTTTAGCTACCTACCAAAACCTGTTTCTTCCATGTAGATTGTTTTTTACTTATTTTCCATAAATAATAAACATTAGCTTGTGATAGTTGCAGATAATAGAATGCGGCTAAAAGTCATAAGACAATTCACTTTTTCTTCCATGCAGAAAATCAATGCAGTTATTTTACATAAGCACGAAGGAGCAAATAAATCAAGACAAAGTTAATAATAGGTTTACCACAAATAAAAGGAAATAATTTTGACCTGTTGTAGTACGAATTCAGCTATAGGCTTGACTTCCCTAGCTCCTTGGTAATCTACTGGCGGTTTCCCAGGTGCAAAGACCTTAATGGTAGGAAAGCCTCGAATACCATACTCCTGAAGAAAAATAAATAATGATAAATGATTAAACAATACACATACATCAGCGTTGCGTGAATAGCATGGTGACTTCCCATAGTTATATAAATTGGCCATCAAAGTAAGAAAAGAAAACACATCATGACATCAGTTCTTATTTATAACAAATTCCAGAACACCTAAAAATAACTGCATTTCTAAATTCTTTTCAAAACAAACCATATATATCTTATGTAGCAATTGAGTTGAAAAGTCATGAAATGTTATCTTGCTTGGACATAAATGTAACTATGGGAGATGTAAAACTAGTATTCCATCTACCACGTAATCCCAAGTCATGATATATAACATGATATTAATTTCCAAAACGTAATCATAAAACTTGACCCATAATTAATATGCATGCATCTAAAGTTTCTCCTCACTCTTCTGTAGAAACTTCTCTACTTTATGCCCTCCGTTTTACTTTTTCCACAAGATCCCCTACCTTGTGAAATTACAATTCTTGTTTCTAGAGTTGACTAAACTTTTCGATAAAATAAAGTTGTAGTAACCAGGGAAAAAAATTCTTGAATAGATCCTAATGAGCTCAAGTTCAGCAAGCATGTTACTATACAGAAAATTTATCAACTAAATGAAACCTGAGCAAGTGACTGGTGAGCATCAGCATCAAGAGCTGCCACAGTAGCAACGCCTTTCAAGACATTGGCTGCTTTCTCCCATGTAGGTGTCAATGCTTTACAATGGCCACACCAAGGTGCAAAGAACTCAACTAAAACAAC
>CAIGRH010012127.1:0-11334 GCA_903798295.1 Fraxinus nigra | reverse complement strand
CTTGCCACTTGGATGGCGTGCATCTGCAGTGTAGTGTCCCTTCGAAGGGTCCTGTCCATGATGAGTGATTGTTGCAACAAGTTCATATCTTCCACCCTGTATCAGTCAATTATGCAGAAAAATTATTAGGAGGAACATTTATGGCTTGTTCATACCTTCTACCCACACATAAATAATAAACTAAGATCATTGGGCTTTGATTATTTAGTAATTGTTAGAAATTAATCATACTCAACTTTGTTAATTGAAAATCAGTACTTCAGTAAATAATGTTTCATACTACTTTGATGGAGAATTATGAGATCTCTATTTGATCATACACGGAGTATTTCGTGATCTTTCACAGGGTGAAACACAACTGAAATGTAATAAACTTCTATTTATAACAGCTTCATTCAAATTATAACAATGATTGCCTTCAGAGTAGCCAATACGGACATGGGCTTTCTGAATCTGTCAGTGGTTTTAACTCTATTTGCTGACAGTAACTTTATACTTGAAAAAAGAATACAAGTTTTCCTTTTTCCCAAAAAGTGGGGGAACGCCCCCATCCAATTAATGAGAAGCAAATTAGGTAACAAGATAAAAAAAGCTATTCTGAAAAATAGTTGTAGCATAGTAAATCACCTCAGAGGACGGAGAGACGAGCAATTCACGACCAAGAACAAGCTCCAACGGGAAATGCACAGGTTTGTGCAATTTGGTACTTCCTTGGCTTCCGTAGCTAAAACGCATCAAGTGCAAAACCATTATCTCAGAAAGCTCCAGAATCTTAACAGACTTGCTAGCAGCAACCACCTCTGCCTGGGATCATTCATACATAGCAAATCATTTGAGTTGCATAATGCATTTTCATTATATAATTATTTCTTCTCGTGAAAAAGAAATAAAATAAGATTTCCCTTTGAATCATAAGCATTATCACTGCAACTATGAAGGTCCATACATCGATTAATAACCAATGTGACTGATCCACCAATAATGATGTCACGTTTTGAAAACATCCTGACTAAAATAAGATTTGATCTAAAACAATTAATAAGGTTTAAAACACACGATTGCACAAATAAATCAAAAGAAAACCTCGTCTTAAACTTATCTAAGCAAACATAAATGAATATGAACAGAAAAACCAAATAAAAAAAAGAAGAAGAAGAGGAAGAGGAAGAGGAAGAGGAAGACGAAGACGAAGAAGAAGAAGGGGGCAAATAGAAAAGAAAATGCACCTTCCCAGCTGCTGATGCTCGGTACCCTTCCAGTGTTTCTGGTGCAGAAAACAATCGAAGTGCATCTTCTATCGTACGCACAGGCTCAGGAAAAATATTAAGGTGGAGCAAAAGAAATGGCTGTATAGTAGCTGATGCTTTGCTACCTGCTTAAATAAAATAAAGGAAATCATGATACGGTATATGCACACTGACACACGACTACATCCAGCAAGAGTATCATGAGTGAAGGAGAAGAGAGGGGTAGTCGAGAGCCTTACCTGCCCTTCATATTATTTTTAATATTTAAAAGCAGGGAGGGCATCAAAGATGACTCTACTGAGTATACATGGTTCCCCTAAAATATAGCATATCTGACTATAATGCCCCCAATTGAATTTGCTAACAAGACATAATTTCAGTCATTGCACTACCCTAAACTAATCTTTTTCCTTTTCACTTTCCCTTCAAGGAAGCCAAATTGATATAGCTTAAGCCTGTTGAAAGAATTATCAAAAAACAATAAAATTGGGAATAATTAATTCTCAGGGCAGTTCTCTACTAGATAATTCAGAAGGATGTAATATTGGAATTTCCTAGAAGACGATTCCAGCTAGATGGTCAAAATAGTAAACCAACTATAAAGAATAAAGTCTATGAGAATGCATTAAGATCAATAACAGGTGGATTGTGGGGAGATGATTATTAAGAGGATGCATGTATTAAAATTAAAAAATTGCTTGCTGATAAGTGGAATTAGATGCTCCAAACCTTGACTAACCTCTTGCCTTCACGACACTTCTCAATTGACCCCCAAAAATTTCACTTAATTTTGAAGGGATGAAAGTCTGTCTTCTTGTGATTGCAGTTTTGTTCCTTGGGCCAACCATCTCCCAATCATCATTTCCACCCTCATCAGTAGAAGAAACCAAAGAGGTTGCTTTTCCTTTTCCTTGTGGAACTTGACAATCAAGTTTTAGCAATTCATCATGCATTTGATGCATTACAAAACTTAGGAACTCCTGAGCATCTTCTTGCCTGAAGGGCGTGCAAAGTCCCGAGAATTTAAAAAGCAGTGAAGGTGCACAATCATATACTAACTACAATTGCACACTTGATGCATTTACATAAAATATACTTCCATTAAGTGGCTACTAAGTTGGAGAAAAGATAATGACTTAAATGCACAATAAAGATTAGCCAAAAATTGAGGAATTGGAACGAGCAAAAAAACATAAAATGAGCTATTTCACTTGATTTTGTGTTTGTTGCACATATGCACACATGCCCATTTCTTTTTCATTTTGTCATTCTTGCCAAACACTAATTTAAGATTCACAGGATTATCACCAACATCCTGCCAGCCTTCTGTATGCTTACAAGATTTGCCCTAAGTTCCAAGATAAGAAAGAGAAAAATGGAAGGCTAAAATTTCTTAAAAAAAAAAATACAATGTCATCATGTTCTATAAATTTTGGATCGGTCAGCTGATCCTATTTTATCCCATCAATCTCCACCTTTAATTATTCTTCGACTTTTTGTATTAAATATAATATTTTTGTTAAAGAAAAAACTGATTTACCCATAGGTAAATTAGTTCAATTTTAATGTTTTTACAACTAATGCATCTGAAGCAGATTTAGTAGGTTTGTATCCTCAGTTTTTCCTAAATTTGAAATAAGTTTAGAGGTATTTCATTTTGAAAAGATTTATCACGATGAATATGACAAGTTCGTTTACGCCATTAAGACTGGAAATTTTGAAAGTTCAGAGAAGGTTGCGAACAAATTAAATATACTTTTAGGTTCTTCAAGTGAGAAATACAAATAAGCCTCTTAATTGCCAAAAGAAAAAAAGTAGTTTTACGGGTACTTTTGAAAGTTGGTATGACAGGATGGATCTTTGCCCAAAAATAGGAAAAGGGTAGTCTTTTCCTTTCTCAAATAAGTTTACTGCCAACCTAACTAGGGAGAAAAAGGTCAAACTTTGCAACTGTGAATAATAACAACAAAGAACAGGCCAAAAAGAAATAGAGGCTGTATGCTTGACCTTGGCCAGCCAGACAGGATATCCGGAACATCTGGAGTGAAACTTTTCAGAATGGATTCAAACATGACAGGACGAAATGGCTGTCCAGTCTCCAGGATAGTTGTCTCATTCCTCTTGGAGCTTGAATCATCGTGCACGTCAAAGTGAGAGATAAATTCAACAAATGCACATAATGTTGGATATCCAATCTGAAAGGGGGAACACAACATTCATGAGTAGACCTCCACAGTACTTAATTTTTGCAATATGTAAATTAGATGTTGAAACTGCAGATCATCAGAAAGTAATCCACTACCTTTGGTATATTATGATTTCTTAGATCATGCAAAAGTTCAAAGAACGGAGAACAAGAGAGAAGGGCCTGGACAGTTGCATTGAGAAAGCATAGATTCCCCAGGTTGACCAAACCTCGAGGTAGAAAATTTTTAGCAATTGAATTTGGCCCATTTGATGCCTGGATAATACTTTTGTTCGAATCCACTATGTCAAAACCTTCTGTTGAATCATCCAAAACTACATCATCCAAGGAGGATGACAATTTAGTAGCTCTCTCACAACTGAGCTGCTGTATACTTTGCTGGTTTGAGTCGTTTGACAAATCACAAGAATTATTCGAATTTAAATATGCAGGTTTGCGTTCTTTTGTCATATAACCCTCAACTGGACTTGTATCATTGGCGTACCCATTTTTCTGCACAAAAGGAACTTCCAAGTGTGATGATTTTTCAGCATTTCTAGGGATCCTAAAAGTATTTTCTATTCGAGCTGGCCTTAACAGCTCATACCCTTTAGGGGAATAAATCTCAGTCAAACTAGTATTTGAAATGCCCACGGATCTTAAAGTTGCTGAATCCAAAGAGCCAAATGTGATTTCTGTATTATTCTGTGATGGCTCGCATTGCAAGGATCTTAACTCGTCTTCTGTAAATGATCCAAAAATCAACACCTGATGATAAAGACAAGAATTTGAAATTAAAAAAAAAAAATACAGAAATGATTAAACAAGCCAAGCATAAAAGTCATGGTCTCTTACGACTATTACAATTAGATTCATGTGCAGAATACTGTATCTGCTCATAGCAGAACATAGTAACTGAATATAGATTCATGTGCAGAATACTGTATCTGCTCATAGCAGTGTTCCATTTTTAACAAATGAAAGAAGCAGTATGGCTAACTGAATAAGAACCCAAAAAGATATGCCACTTAATGTAAAATGCACTTCACTGCCAAGTTCTTGAACCCATCCGTAGGGCAATTTGAACGAGCTTTGTGTAATTAAACATCAGGACTTAGTGAATGAATGAATAAAATATGATATCGTAAGTTAATAAATTCTGAAACAGATGAAAATACATTTCTTTGATGGATTATAACTTTTATTTTCAAAGAATAAGACCTCAATAATAAAGTACCTAAAGAGATACAAGCATTTAACATACCGTGCAAAACCATTATCATTCTTAAAAGAAGCCCTATTAAACAAACATAAACGTCAAACTTGTAAGCTGTTCATGGTCAATGCAGTATGGGAACTACACTGCATACTAGCATCCCCTCTGGTGCAACCTACCTATTGAACCATATACTGTGAATGCATCGTAGCAGATCTGATGCCATGTTGCCCTTGCCTTTTTCTTTCCCTTGAATTGATTCATTATTTGCTCTTTTTCTTAAAGTTTGTAACATGGAGCTTGCTTCCCCCACTTTCATCAAGGTTGTCCTCCTACGCCAAGTTACTTCCACTAAATTAAATTATAATGAAACCAATTAAGTTACCCAGTTCTCGACATGGAGACACAATTTATACAAACATTATACAGGCTTTTGACACTCTTACAATCAGCTTTACTCTAATTTCAGGAACTACCAAGCTCAGAACTCTGAAATATCTTACCAGTTTCTTACACTATTCAGGCTTTCTTAACTTTTTCAGTAAACCAGTTACCAGTCTTGCCTGAATTGCAACTCACACAAACTCGAGATCAACAAATCAAAAATTTGTTATACCCATCTCAATTTTAGTTTTATAGGCATATGTTTAAGATGATCTGAGCCTTCAACCAACCAACCATAATACATCCCTTCTGGAGATCCAATTTTTTTACTTTTATCCCTTTGCTCTGTTCATTCTCATCAAATGACAAGCTGGAAACCCATAAATGTACAAACAAAATCACAAACAAAGCAGAAAAAATTTGCACAAAACCCTGCAAGTCTTTAGTTTCAATCAAAGTGAACAAAATTTATGGGGATAAAATCCCAACATTTTTCTGATATTCAGAATTTATATTTGGCTACATTGAACGCAAAATCATCTTTTCCACCTTTTCATTCTCTGAATAAGTGAAAATAAACTTAATTTACTACCGAAACCCTAGAAACAAATGATTTCAATAGCAACTCAAACTTCCACAAAATGGACCCTAAAACCTTCTACATTGCAATCGAAGTCTCAACTCATAAACACCAAATTTCCCTAAAAGCTTAATTTCAAAATTATTTCTCCATACCCCGGAAGCAGACAAATACAACAAAAAACAAAAAACTTCAAATATTTATATATATATATAAACAAAATACGGACCCGATGATCAGTCATTTTGAAAATGGGAACAGCGAGGACATCAGGAATGAGCTGGAGAATGAGCCATTGGGTACAAAACAATGCCGTCTGCAGGAAACGATGTCGTACAAGCAGAACGGAACGACATCGAAAGACATGAAAATTAGAAACTGGGGGAGAGAGAGAACGGGGAAAGGCAAATGTGAGAAAGAGAGGGGGCAGAAGAAACAGAAAATAAATTATTGGACTGAAAATACTATTTAAGGAAATTGGGGACCAAAATGTTCTTTTTATCTCACAATAATAGAGCTCATTAATGTATAATTTTGTGGTATATTAGTTTATATCAAGGTTTTGTTTGGCCCTCATTTATCTAAAAGTATATATATTTTTTAAAAAATATTTTTAATTCTATATTTCATTAGATCCATAATTTTATCAAGATTTTAACAATATATTTTATTAACTTTCATCAAAATATACTAAAAATCTAATTTTTATTTTGTCTTAGATTTTTTTGAAAGAATGTTCGATCGACTTCATTGTCTTCTTTCCTCCGACCTTTCTAAATTTTCATTGTGATGTTTCTCCTCACTAGAGTCGTTTATATATTATTCGATCTGACATTTAGCCCGCGTTTGACTCTGATTAAAATAAAACTTTTTATTTCGTATATTCATTTTTAATTACATATTCACGTAATAAAATATTCGGTACGTCAATTTAAATTTTTTTTTTCTTACTTTTTAAGCATACATTCTTTAAATAATTACTATTCAAAAGTATTATTTTCTTCTTGGTTAAGTGCTCGACCAATTGATTGAAGATTGCATACTCAAAATCTTCAATAGTATTCTCGCTTGTTGATTTGTAGAAATGAAGTTAAAACATGTTATTATTCGTCGCTTTGCATGAAATGATTTTTTTCCAGTTCCTTAAATATCAGTTAAAAATGATACGTCGTTTTTATTCAAGTAAGGTTCCATTTAACGTAACCTTCTTTTTTTTATAATCGTGGATGTCCGGGCCAGCTTACTCGCACCTCGACTAATTCCACGGAGCCTTGAAGTTTACGATCGGATACTCACCTCAGTGGCCTCGAAGGGACTCGAAGTGGTGATCATTGGGGAGCAAACCCAATGTCTAATCAATTGAGCAATCCCTCTGGGTTAAAAATTATTAATTTAACGTAACCTTTGATACCAAAAGAATGTTTTTGAACCCGGTTTGACTAGTTTAATAAAAGTGTTTCTTCCATTTACCTCCTCTGTAAACTCTTTAAAAAACCAGTTTTAAAATATTGGTTAAGGTAAATTTTCTTGTGAAGTTCTTTTATAGAAATCAAATTATCAAAAGCAAATTTAAAAACAGAAGTTCTATTAAACGGACCCTAATTCTTGAACGAGCCCTTCAAAAGCAAGGCAAGTCACAACTTCATAGAAATTGCACTTGTAAAAATCAAAGTCTTTCCTCAATTACAGACAACAATTGAAGATGATAGGAAAACTAGATGTATGTGACATATCTATTAATATCTTCTTTTATAATATCGTTGTTTTAAATATATAAAAGATTCTATGGATTAATACGCGCGTTCAAATTTTTATTGTAACCTCATGTTAAATTTTGTTTCTACATGGACGATAATTTTTTTTTTTTTAAAAAAAATTCTATAATATTTATTGAAATGATTTTATTTTTTTCACAACTATAACAAATTACGTCTTATTCTCAAAAATCGAATAAAATACAGCTAAAACCCTTGTACGAACACATATTTTTGTTTATCCTCTTCAATCACCAACCACTATTAGACCTGTCAAAACTTTAGGTCCTGAAAATTCTTGTGAAATATCAATGTCCCATCCAGTAGGCTTGATATCTTCGATACTTATGTGATACCAATCCAGTATCTTTGCTTTTGCATCATCTTCGTCTTCATCTTCATCTTCATCCGTGTTTGAAACCGACCTCGAGTACTGGAGCTCGGGATCTACTTTTGCATCCCAATCTATCTCAACTATGTACATATCGGGATTTGGCACAGGATTGGGATAGGAAAGGCCATTCTTTTGAGAATAAAACCGGTTTTTCGCGTTGTGGAATGCCTCTTTCCCCGCTGAATCGTCCATTCGATGATTTTAGCGTGTATAGATTGACTCGATTCCACACATTCTTTGGCTTCCAAAAACTTTGTCCATGCAAATAAGCCACCCTTTAATCCGATTTTCTTCTCCCACGATGGCCTCCAAACACATACCGACATTTAGAAATAAACTTTTCAAATCCAATGTGGATTGGGATACAAAGATTGCCATTTGTCCTTATATTGAATCTTGATATTTGAGTTCTACCACAGAATTATGCAGGGACGGAGCTAGAAATAGATTTTAGGACAGACTATTTATTTTTGAAGGCCAACAACGTTATATCTCGTCTAGTCGCATGCTCAAATGAGCCGAAAAAGAAAAAAAATATAGAACATCAACGAGTGACAACAACGTGATAAAACTAGCTGAAATTTTTTGATGTTAGAGAAATTTTTGAGTTCAATTGTGTTGTAATTAGTTAAAAGTTAACAATGAGCTTATCAAAATACTATCAAATCTATTATTTTATGTACCATGACATCTAATTCGACAAGTGTTAAAATGCTGAGTGACGAGTGGTGGATAAAATTTTGATAAGTTTGGTGTTAACTTGAAAATCTTTAAAGTTCAATGGCAACTAGAAATTATTTCATAAAGTTTAGTGACAACCCGGAGAGATTTTAAAGTTCAATGACAATCGAGAAATATTTTAAAAAGTTCAATGGCAATTGAGATATTTAGCCCCCGTTTGTTTCTCTTTTTTCATCTATAAAAATAAAAAATACGACCGTTATCCATCACATCAAGCTATCAATTATGAATAAACACAATGGTAAAAAAATTATCACTTTTATTGACAATTTTCATGCAAAACAAAGCTGAACGAATGGTATTCGGTATGGTAATTTTTTTAAAAAAAAAATTGTTTATTTTTTTGGACAATTAGAACAAATTCTAGATCCAATGGTAAAAAAAATTATCAGACAATTTCCATGAAAAGTGAAGTCAAACGGACACCAAACTTTCAATATTTTTTAGGTGGAAAATTATAGAAATCAAACACAATTAATTACAATTTTTAGTAAAACAATTTTTAGATAATTCAATTTCCTGTAATTCATTTTCTTTCTATCCAAATTCCACATTTGCAATCAAACGGACCCTTAATACACTAGATTTTAGTTGTAGTTAAGCTCTTCAATATTTACTCATTGTAGTAATTATTTTCCAAACTTTTTTGTCGAAATCTTATCTTCAATTTTCTATTAATTAGTATATCTCATTTTTCGTGATAATTTATATCAAAATATTTTGTTTTCATATTTTAAAATGAGGGAAGAATATTTTTCGCACTTTTTATTCATATACCTTTTAAAAATTTGATGGAAAAATAAGTTATTTAAATTCATTTCAACTGATTTTTGAATATAAAAATGTCATCAAACACAAAATGTGTTTAACTAATGAAAAATTTGAAAATAAAATCATATGAAAAAATCGTTAGAGACATAAATGTTATATTTAGGAAAAATGACGAACCTTTAATGCAATTAAAATACAGTGTAAGAAATAAAAATTGTGGTGTGAATATACTTACCTCTTAATAAATTGTTATTTATCAATAAATTAATAATTCTTTTATTTTAATAGATGGATTTTGCATGGTACCAACATTATTAGTTCTTGTTTGACACTCATTAATTTATTTTATAATTTGTTATATGATCATTTTCAATTAAACATTTACACAATAAAATATTTTACACATGTCAAAAAAAATTCATACTTTTTATCACACATTCTCCTAAAAATCACTATTCAAAATTCTCATTTTTCTATAATAATGGTTGTCATAAATTAAGGCAATGTTCCTTGTCCTTTTAGGAAGTGTGATCACGCGTCTTTAACATTCAAAACTGAGGATATCTATCATCAACCTGCTCGAATTCTTGTTTGACAACTATTCTTTCTTATTATTTTTTCTCATACTTATTTTAAATCACACATTTACACAATAAAATATTTTTCATGTAAACTCAAAATTTTTCCTTACTTTTTAGTTACACATTCTCTCAAAATTTACTATTTAAAAACTTATTCTTTCATTAAAAAAAAATTATCCATCAAAGAGGGTCTAAATATGTAAGTTTAGGTCTCCATAAGATCAAAACCGTCGACGTGGATGAAAAAATCACACGTGACTTTCGCCTAAGTTAAAGTTGGGTGGCAAAACCATCAAAAATCTTCTCAAATCAATTTAAAGTCGCATTCAACTTTTAAATTCACATTTGCAGTTTCTGTCACATATGAATCTAAATTCACATATCTAAATAGATTGGGATCTAAAACATTACTTTTGCAGTTTCTCACCACGTAAAAGATTGGAGAGCGCAACCATAATTTTCCCTTTTACTTGTACTTAAAAATTTAAAATCTTGCCTCCATTCTCTCACTCTATACATAATCCTAAACATATTGCATTGAACATAAACTTTGGTAAACATGATCTATTTTAATTTAAGTGGCAATCTTTTCAGTTCAATCCATGTTAGCCCGAAAGATATTCTAATAATCTCCAAGTCGTCATAAGGAATATTTTAAAATGCTGGCTCTTTAAAGTCTTTATTCAATTTTGGTGGCATTAGATTTAGATATATTAACCAATAAGTCCGCCTTCAATCTTGAATTCTAGTAAAGAAAGATTAGTAAAGGGAAGAGGGGTGAGGAATGAGTTTTCCAAACCTACGTCGATAAATTATTGCTCAAATTTTTCTCGTCTTCTTCTTCGGATTTCAATTAGTATCATAACATTTTTCAACATAAAGTTGGCACCCAAGAGTATGCAAATATGCGTAATTGTAAACCTCAAACTTGTGTATTTGTAAAGAATTATGTTAATTGTACAGTCATGAATGACATTATGTGAAGTGTGAAAAATTATGTCATTGATTTGAATAAATATTATTAAAATTAATGACCAAAGTGTTGTCACGTCAAACAATGTCGTCGATGACGTCAAACTCAATGCATCTCTAGTAAAATTGATTTGTAAATCACATCGAATTAAAGAAAGCTCAACCTAGCATTCCCAAGACAAGTAATTTGATTGACTACAGACGACGTGGTACAGGGAACCCTGTAATAGCCAGAGAAGAAGGTAAAAAGATAGAAGTTCACTTTGAATTGGGCCAACAATTGAATTTGAATCGAACCCGTAACGACACATGGAAAGAAATAGTAAAACTACTGCTCAACAAATCAAAGTTTGGATGAATTCATGGCTCAAATAATATGGTGGTTGAATTTTTGAATCAATGAATGTATTTTGGATCTAAAAAGGATGATCGCTTTGAAAAAATATGATTCAACTTTGAGACGTTTAAACTCTCTATTTTTAAAAAATATATTCTATCATTTGGAGAGT